>VZTH01002436.1:12926-61767 GCA_013397815.1 Aleadryas rufinucha | reverse complement strand
GAGCACCCCCGGAACCAACAGAGGGAGGATGGCCTAAAGCTTTTGAGATATTCCTGGGCACATACCTGGGCTACTGAGTCAAGCCTGTACTCAATACAGCCCTGACTGCAACTCAGCTCGTCTGAAATAAGTCGTATTTCCCAGTCATCTGAAACGTGGGCTTCATTTAGGTCTCTGCTGAGTGCAATGAGAGCAGGCAGTCCTGGACAGACTGTGCAGAACTGGATACACCAGTGCCAATCTCAGTTGTCATATTCTGAAAATAGATCCAACTCCAGAAGCACAATTTAGCTGCAGAGATGTAGATGTCTACTGCTATGTGAAATGTCCGTGCTTAAGCTCCTCTGCTTGTAGGTATTGGTCTTCTGTAGGTCCATGTCTCTGGTGTCCAGGCCCTGGTGCCTGTGTGGGAAGAGGCTAGGGCCTCTCCTGTGCTGGACACAGTGTCTTCAGCCAGCTCCAACAACCACACTTCAGGTGACAGCTCAGTCCACAACTATGCTTTCCCTCCAGTCTGGATCTGATTGATATCTGGAAGCACTCCACTCTATTAAAATGTCCAATCTCAACACTCTAGTTCCTCTGAGACTTAAAATCCCACTTACACCTGCAGGTGTCTCAATCCTGCCATTTTCCTCTTCAATATGCATTTTTAAAACTATCCTCAAAAGAAATCTACTAATCTATAATTTTCCATAATAGTTTGAGTACTAACACCAAGCACAAGATGCCTGAGAAGCTGCCAATTTATTTTGATAAAAGGATGGGGAGGTATAGTGTCCTGTAGCAAGAGGACCTCCTGATGCTTAAAACAGTCAGTCAATCTTTTTAGACTGCTGCCTCTCCAGATAAGATCTGCTTTATTTTTGTTGTATAATAGCTAAATGATTACGGCTTCATTTCCAGCTGCATCTTTAGCCACTGGTGCTATGCAAGTAATAAACAGTTTCTCTCTCCATCCTTCTCTTTTTTTTTTCCTCCTCTTTTTCTTTTTCTTATTTCTTTTTTTTACTCTTTTTTTTTCTTTTTTATTTTTCTTTTAACCTTTTTAATCTTTTTCACAGTAGCTGGGTTTCCATCAGCGATCCGAAATAATCAGCATATAGAAGTCCCTTGCTGTTAATCAGCTGTTTCTGAATGTGTATCTTCCTCTATTTCTCTTCCTTAATTGAGAATTTACCCTCTGACAGAGCTTTCCACGTTTCCTCTGAATTTGATTTGTCTGTCAGAAGCGGAGAGAAGAAAATCTCATCCGATTTTAGACTGGGTGTTTCGAGCAAGTGGGAGGGGGAGCAGGGAGCAGTTGATGCCGGTGTGCACAGCAGTGCTGGGATGTTACCAAGCAACAAGACAGAGATGTGTCACAGGGGCAGGGGAGACAGGGAAGATGAACAAAAGTGTGGACAAAGGGTTCGAGAAGATGAAGGGATGCGTCACGACTGCCTGACCTCTTCCTTATTTCTAATCTCGAGTTGCAATGGTGCCTGTAAATACAGGCTGTGTAAAGCATCCCAATTTGTTTACGTGGGCCCTTGGAGGCAGCAGGGATGGGGAAAGCCTGGAGAGAGATCTGGTCATCGAAGGATTGTCCTGTCAAGAGTCCACTGTGTAAGCAAAAGGGCACAAATGGTGCATGTGAGCAGGAAAAGTGCATGTTTGTCACTGGGAGAGAGGGAGTCACAGTGCAAACAGATCCTGTTGTACTACACATGGAGTAAAAACTATTATTCAGAACCTGATTTGACTTCAAAGGATTCCCAGCCCATAGAATGACTTAAATTTGGAATTTAGATTTTGTTTGATTTATAAATTTCTTTAAAATTAACCTTGCACCAATTTCCCACATCTCTGACTCCATTCAAATAATTTAAATTAAATAGGTCTTCTCAAAATGAGAGACAAAGAAAATTGGGATCCTTATCTGCATACTTCAGTTTTTGGAAGGGAATTCATATCTATCAGACCTTTTAAGCACCTTCTATTCCCTTGTTAGTTTTCCAGGCTTAACGAACTGGGATACAGTAAATGTTTAAGGAACCATATTTGCCTTTTGGATAGTAATATGGCAAGATAGTGTCAACAGCTGCCTTCAGCTCCTCCTATACTCTTCGAGCCAACTTAAACCATTGATTAACACAGGAACCTCATCTTATGTTTCCTCGAAAGGAAAGGTTTCCTTGAAACCATCCTGAAGATGCAAGGTACAGGGAACAGGTGTAGTTCATGACATTATTAAATCAGTTTAAATTCATGGGGTTGTCTTCACTTGTTGATAGAAATTGTCAGAATTTATAGCACTTCTAAATTTAACCTAAAAATTCTGCATAAGTATTTTTTATTGCCCAATATTGTCCCAAGATATTTATTTTGAAAATTATAACTTGTATGTAATGATGTGTGCAAAATATTCTGAAATACTTTGAAGCTCTTTTTTTTTTCTCTAGCACGCTTTTTTTTCCGCTTTTACCAGTATTTTTCCTCAACACTGTGGGAAATTGGGAACTGATTTTTCAGCCTTTGACTACAATGACCCAGCAATTCATGTGAACAAGACAATTTTTTTCCAGGTCATTATGACAGAGTGATGTTTTTAGAACCTGGGGTTCAGGGAAATGCTGCTTTATCCTTGGGAAAATAATGCTGAGAAATGACAGTGGCCATTTCAAGATACTGTGTTCCTCAGTAGTCCTCTCTTAGCAGAATATAAAAGTTTGAGCAAAGAAACAGCTCTAAATGTTGCTAAGTCAGTGTCTGAAACACCACTGACATACAAAAACTGACCTCCTTGTTATTCAGCTACCATTTCAAAGCATTTCCCCAAGGTTAGCTTGAGGGTAAGCTGCACCAGCAGGAGACTCCATCATGTGGTCTCAGCATTTTTCTGCTACATCTTAGTGGCAATTCGTGTCACACATTATTCATTATAGAGCTCAGGGACTCCCAGACCTGCCAATTGAGAGGTGTGTCACCTACACTTACAAGCTACAGAAACATGGCCTGATCTCTTAGCCCTTATAAATTCAATTTCTGGGCAGCCTTTAGAGCCAACAAGTTGCCATGTGATCAGCCTCTGTTAAGCTTTCACAAAATCTTCTACCGGGAAGAGCACAGACATGTATTATAATCTTTTTACATATCTCCCTCAGTAGCTGGTAGAAACTTTACTGAAGTTAAAAATGTGCCATCAGCCAAATAAAATACATATTTTAAACTTGAAATCATCCACCCAGTTTATTTTCTTTTGCCCTGCTTGCCATGAGAATGACATTGAAATTGAGATGCCCTATTTGGGGCTGCAATGCCTACTCATTTATTAGAATATATGTGTACACCATGCACACATTAGAGCCATGCATATGGCCGTCAGGATAATCAGAGGAGAAAGAAAAGGTACAGATTGTATCTGCCAGTGAAACAACCTCCTACAGCCTCAATTAAAAAATAATAAATAAATAAAAGTAAATCCGCAACTCGGTTATCTCTGAGTAAGACATAGGCTGGTATTTGTTCTCAAACAAGATGATCATTAAGGAAATTTATGTTACTTAAGAAAACATATATACTTCTGAGCTGAAATAACAGGAAAACAAACTGATTGAGTAAAACCTGTGGGAGTGAAAGAGAATATTGTAAACTGAGAGACCAGGCTGGGCACAGAAAGGCAACTACCTGGACAAACTGTGGATACACCAGATATTCTCCTTGGAGCCACCTTAGGAAGAGTATTTCTAGTAGAGCAGAGGTCAAAAAAGAAGTTCTTATAGTTATTAGAATGTAAATGCAAATTCTGATGCTGTAAGTTATTCAAATTGAATAATGCCCTGAATGTAGGACTGGCAGTGAGGGACTCCTGTATCATATCCAGAACTGTAACTTTTCAGAAAGAGGACACAGCAGGGGATGGAGGAAACAGATGATCCCACATCTGCCTGTTGTGGAGCTATTTTTGTAAAGGTTGCAAGCAGAGATCTGGCTAAATCTTTTTAGTGAAATTATTCTCATTAGAATATGCTACTTTGTCTTAACTGAACCACTTCATGATGAAATGTGTCAACTGAATCTTAATCAGAAAAGATTTTTTTTATGTTCAGGGTAAAATTCCCAGTGAGAGAAAACCTACTTTACAGTATCCAATATACTAATGATTAAGCCCTCTGTGATCTCTGCAGCTGAAGGAAACCTTGATTCCCTGTCCCAGTCAAACATTTTCCCTGTTACCAGTGAATATTTTAACCACGGGCTAACCACATCCCAAGCTCCTTTTTCCTTCCTCTCCAGAGCTGCATACCAAGGATTTCCAAAGATGCTTTTTCCAACCTGAAATGAAAGAGGAAAAACCTTCTCTCTCAAATGCTGAACTTTTTTTCCCGTCAAACTCTTGCAATATGCAACTCAGCAAGAGAGATTGGGAAATTGCCATTTCCCAGCTCCTGTGCTCCTGAGCTGGCACCAGGCAGAGTTGGCACTAGACAACACGTCTTTACTTTAGTTTAATGTTTTTAAATGGCTTTAAGATAAAAGATGGTAGATTCAGATTAGATATTAGGATGAAATTTTTACTGTGAGGGTGTGAGACACTGGCACAGGCTGCCCAGAGAAGCTGTGGATGCCCCATCCCTGGAGGTGTCCAAGGCCAGGTTGGATGGGGCTCTGAGCAGCCTGGTCTAGTGGAAGGTGTCCCTCCCCATGGCAGGGGAGTTGGAACTGGATGATCTTTAAGATCCCTTCCAACCCAAGCCATTCTGTGATTCTATAATTCTGTGATTCATTTGCACAAAATAAAGAGTACAGGAGGGTAAAACAGTCATGACTTTGAAAGATGATATGCATGGTGCTTTATTCTTGTCGTTCCTCCTTGAATGGAGCAGTCTGATTTCACAATTAATCTCTGCTGACCTTATTAGGCTGCAATAACTACACAGTATCAGAAGTCACAAGTCCTGGCTGCACTTTTTTTCAGTAATTCAATTACAATGCATGTGGAGCAGCCATGTAACACCAGCATTGTGTATGTAGGCCACTTGAAATATAAATGGACACTATTTAAAGAGTGGAGGCATTTAGATATAAATAACTGAGGAGTGCAATCAGCTTCCTAACATCAGCTTTAAAAAACCCAAGCTTGTCATTTGCTTACAAACTCCTGTTTCCCATTTGCAATGGTTATTTCTGCAAATTTGCTCTTCTGTTTTAAAGAATTCCTTAACCCCAGTTTGAAGTGAAACTTGCTGGTGTCAGCTATTGCTGGGGGGAAGGAGGGGAATCTCATTTCAAGTAAACTGGGTCAGTTCCCTTCTTTGTCATTATGAATAATTTCATTGCTGCAGCTTAAAAGAACTTATGTAAGTTGTCTGGATCAGGGAGATACTCAATTCACACAGCAGCAAATGGCCATGGGATGTGTGGGGTTGCACCTACTATTACACAATATGTATTCTCTGAGAATTCAGAGAATTCAGAAAAAAAATTTATCTTTAAGACATACTCTTTATAGTAAGAAAAACCAGTTCCATGAACACAGACGTTTATATTGGTATCTAAAATAAAATGTTACCACACTTATATATTACAAGAATGGTCCTTTCCATTTATATAACACTTCTTTTGTTTTATCCACTGAGTTTATTTAAATTATTAGGTGTGAATGCATAATTCACAGATAATTCATAATAAAACTGCATTAAAATGTTGTGTAATTTAACACAAACATAAAATTCTATGCTTCTTTCTCCATAAGCCTGTTGTGAATCTTGTGAGTCAGCATATCACCAATATTTTTACTTTTACAGTCTTTGAGGTCTTATTTTTTTCATTCCCAAATTTCTAGGGGATTTTCTTGGTTCAGTATTTTTTTGCCTGAAAATATATTATGTATGATCCCAAAGAGGTGGAAAGAGAAGAACAGTAAGACTCACAAATAACATGAGTTCTTTTGGAATAGCTGTTCCACAGGGTTTTAAGATACCAAAATATTTATGCATTGTCTTTGAGTTCCAATGTTATCCTACTAAAATCTGTTTTCTGTTATGCAAGTAAAAGCTCTCACAGAGAATCTAAAATAATCTTATTTTGAAATACAGTCAGTCATCAGAGATTTCAGTTTTATAAAAAGCATTTATATTCATCAGATACAGAAAACAGATGTGAAAATTCAACAATTTTTAAATATCTTCTTCTTTCTTTTTTGGAAGAATAATCATTACCTTTGACCACTGCAACATATCGGAGGGATCAGCTTCAAACAAAGAAGAGAACATTTTCCGGAACTTGAGGAACTAGATCAGGATTCAAGACATTCAGATTTGTTTTTTGGTGCTAATGCAGGCTTCCAAAGCACCCTTAGCTAATTATTTTGGCTAAAATGGCTCCATTGCTTGTATGAATAGGACTGCACATCATGAATCCTCTCACTTTGTGAATAAGATTAATTATGAATTGTTCATGTCAAGTGTACTGAAAAAAAAAAAAATTCCTGAAAGCAAATTAATTATTTTCTTTTTGGGTTTTTTTTTGGTATGTTTTGTGGTTTTTTTAAAGGAAAGGGTACCTCACCGTCTGATAAAATTACTGTTCTTCTAGCTCTTATATTAGAACAACATATTTGGTATTTTTGTTTAGGAATCAAGAAAAAGACTTTATTGAACCATGTTTTCTTCTTCCTCATCATTGCAACAGTCTTTTCAACATATTATGGAGGATTATGTGTGATATGGTGTGCAAGTTGTGGTCTCGAGATGCAATGTTTTCAGTGATTCCCCCAGGACACCCTGCTGCAGTCTAATGTACTGCATGTATTCATAGCAACATTTCCTAAATATTGACACACTGCCATTATGCCTTTAGCATTGCACTAGATTTAAAACAAGTCATGGTGGAGCAACCGCCTCGCTTCCATTCCTGGCGGCACACAGAATCACAGACTGGTTTGGGTTGGAAGGGATCTTAAAGATCATCTTGTTCTAACCCTCCTGCCATGGGCAGGGCCACCTTCCACTAGATCAGGTTACTCAAAGCTCCATCCAACCTGGCCTCAAACACTTTCAGGGTTGGGGTAGCCACAGCTTCTCTGGGCAACCCGTGCCAGTGTCTCACACCCTCACAGTAAAAATTTCATCCTAATATCTAATCTAAGTCTATCCTCCTTTAGTTTAAAACCATTCCTCCTTTTCTATTATTTTCTGCCTGTGCAAAAAGTCATTATTCCAATAGATATCTTTCTTAAATAAATATAAATTCATTATTATCTTAGTCAATGAAAAGTTTAAAAAAAGGTCATTTTTTTCTCCTTCAGGGCAAAGAGCTTTAACACTATCGGTCCTAAGAGCAGAAACACCTAATCTCAATCAACAGCTTGAGATCCAGATTTCTAGCTTGAGCTCACTGTGGAATAGAACCTTCCAGACAAGGTTTTTTGTCCAAAACAGACATCAGTTCTTTGGCTCTTCCCCTAGATGTCCTCACAGGCCATCCAAAGTCACTCACAGGCCTGTGGATGTCCAGTAAATCTTAATTCCTCACAGTGCTACAATTTCACTACTCCTACACCTTCTCCCACCAGGCTTTGATGCTAAGGTTGTTTTCAGTAAGCCCTACAGGCTCCAGCCTTGTTACATAAACAGTGTGAAAGACAGAATTTGACCCGCTGTACATGTCCAGATGATGTGAGAAAGTTGTTTTCTTACACACGGAAACAAATACACAGGAAGGTGGTACAAACCTGACTAAATTAATTGTGGATTTAACAGATGAAAAAGCACATAAAACAAATAGGGTTTGTGAAAGAGGGATGGGGGTTCACACGCTTTATGCGGTGCCTTATACTGTGCTGTCCCAAACATTCAATTGAGCTCATGGAAAGGTGTCTCAGCTGCCTCTCCCCTGCACAGTAGTCAGTAAAATTCAGAACAGGGATACCTGGAATGTCACAAGGTGGAATGGACATTTGGCTCTGTATCAAGAGAAACCAGCACCTTGAAAAGGGTCAAGGCGAAAGATGGGTGAGAAAAAAGCAGTATGGGTGGTGGACTGAAATAAAATGCTGATAAAGGTATTAGAAACTTCTATTTGTAATTAGCTTGAATGAAATCTGCACAATCACAAGTCTGAATATAAATGCTCAAGGGGCAAAAGTGGAAGCTGCTGTGCCCCTTCAGTGAATACTCATCTACAAAAAAAGAGGAAATGAGTCCTTGACTTCTGCTGGGATCCCTTGACAATAGCAATGTCTCATGGTGTTTCTTAAGTTACAATCTGCCCTCCTGACTTTTCTGTCCCTTCCTGCTATGGTGAAGTCCTGTTCACTTTCAAGCCATAGACTGACTACTTTCTAGAGGAGAAATATCACCCACATCTTGGTATAATGACTGGAACTAACAACATTTCATTTGTGCCACTACGTCTCTCAGAAGAAACTGAACTCAGTCCTTTTAATGATAAAATGCATTGAGTTATACCCTAATGCTTAAGTGCACTAAGAAACTGTCAGAGAAGGCATCAAGGACTTGTATCCTACTTTACGCTTTGTTACATTTGCACTAATGAAACATTATGAATAGGTGTCACCAGGATTGACAGTGCCTGCCCAAACCCTCTATTATTGTAACATCCTACTAGGATCTTGTTATTCATTATCTACAGTTTCATTATCACACTTACTGCCCGTGGAAACCATTACATCAGGCTGCGTCTGAGCATGATCTGATGGATTTATTAAAAGCCATTTCTGGAACTCCACAGCACTTTACAGTTTTCTCAAAGTTAGTGCAACGGATGATTCATGTTCTATCCCCTGCCTTTAAGGATGATGGACCTAATCCAATTTGGGGGTGGGAAGGAGTGAAGCAGACACAGCATAATGATGCACAAACACCCAGGGTTCCTACATGGTATGTGGGGATGCAACTGTCTGAGTTTGGGAAACAGAAAAAAACGAGCACTGAAGTGTTATCTCATGGGTAATGCTGGGAGGCTGCAACTGCACTAAAGTCAGGCTAAGGAATGCATTTTCCATTTTCTAAATTGTCATGTTCCCAAATGGGCTCTTAGAGATGCTTTGCAATCTTAAAAAAAAAAAAAAAAAGAAAGAGTAAAATAGATTCATAGGGCTTCAAAGGTCAATTACATTAAAAAATGCTGAATCCTTTTACATTAATGCCCTAATTGTTTTTATTCCAAGGGTTTTCACTCAGATGTCAAATTCAATTTCTCTTTTTCTTCTCCTGGGTCACGGATACTTAATATTTTTTACTGATGCATAATGAACTCTTTTCTTTAACATGTAGCTTCTTTAAAATTAGTCTCTTAAATTATTAGCTCAATTTATTGTGCAGCAGTTGGGTGACAAGGGGCTTCTTGGGGGTTGGGTTTCAGGCTTTTTTTATGTTTCCTATTAGGTCTCTGCTATTATCAGGTATTCTTAGGAAGAAATTAAATCAAGCAGTAACACTAAGATATCATCAAGCACCACCAACACAAAAGTGTGGGGAAAATGAAATGTCAAAATCACTGA
This sequence comes from Aleadryas rufinucha, assembly GCA_013397815.1. NCBI lineage: Eukaryota > Metazoa > Chordata > Aves > Passeriformes > Aleadryas > Aleadryas rufinucha. The sequence goes on along the minus strand of VZTH01002436.1, from coordinate 52,259 downwards.
TGTGTAGAATTTTGCCCATCTCTTTTGAGAAACTCCTTTTCTTTCTCTAATGCAAAATAAGATCCATCAATGTTTGGTGAAAATTTTTCTGGAAAAAATATTTTGTTCTTAGAGTTTTGAGCTGTGCACTACCGTATGTGTTAAACTATCAGAGCAAAAACCAGAGTTCAGGAGACAAAAGGGACATTTCAGAGAAGGGCTACAACTCCTGCACTGGTGTAGTTCTTCAGCATCCTAAAGGGACAAGGCAGCTGTGGTAAATGCTGTACTGAAAGCATCTAGACAGCTTCAGATCTGAAAAGTCCTTTTCCGTTCCAGATATTTTTCTAGTGCTTAGCATTACCTATTCTCAATCCTCCTCCTTTTTTTGCCAGTGATACACACATGAAGAAGATGAAAGCAGCAGGAAAGGAGGACAAAGGAGAGAACTGCAGAGAGAAGTGCAATACTCTGAAAATAATTTAGAAGTCAATGAAATTAGGATAGCTGTATTCATCTGTAGTGATGGAGTCTTCCCTTAGCACCTTTTAATGTCAGTGTTCTCTATATGTTGCTTGGGTCAGGACATTCTGCAGACCCACTTTTGATTGAGCCTCTGCTTTGTACTGGATCTTTAGATCTCGATTCATTCTTCCCAGCATTCACCTGACATGTGAGCAGCTCACCACGTTATTGCACATTTGTTTTTACAACGAAAACAGAATGGTCTCCTATTCCAAAACCTTTGGAAAAGGCATTTCCACTATTGATTAAGAGCAAACATCTTGAAAAGTGGCAGGCTGGAGTATGTTAAAATGTCCCCTCAAGAGGCTCAGAGAACATCTGTTACCAGCTGAGGGTTGTTTACTGAGCTGCGTGGGATGAGCTGCTGGATGTGGCACACGTGGGCTCTGTCTGGCTACTCCCAACAGAGCCTTTGGTGTCAGATTCAGTAACATATTGATTGCCCTGCCACTGGGAGTTACCCCTGTGCCTTGCCATTGCTTAGCCCAGCTCCCACTGAAGCCAAATTCTTTCCCGAATCAGAGAAACCTCATTGCTGGTTTCTCTGGTCATCACTGTTAGTTGTATCAGCACTGGAGCTAAGAGAGATGTGAAGCACCCAACAGTCTCTAAACCTTGCTTGACTCCTAAACATGATTTCACTGCTCCAGAGAGCTTGTCACTGGGGTAAATAATAATAGCTTCAATAAAGGAGGAAACAATCATTATTTTCTGTGAATAGTGAAGGGATTTGAATAACATGGAGGAAAAAAACCACACAAACAACCAAAACACAAAGAAATAAAATGCTTCTAAATTAGAAGTAATACCTTTACAAAGGACTATGCATTGTATCGAAGGTTTGTTGGGCTTATCCAAGTGTGTAGGTTGCTGTGAGTGGGCACTTGCTGCTCTGATCACTGGCATCAATCAATAGTGAAACAATCATTGTAAGAGAAATCACAGCTGCTCACAACCCTATTCTCTACTCCTCTCTCTTAGTATGGATGACACTTCTATGGTACACTGAAAGTGAAAATGGAACCTTCCCTGTCCTGCCCAGTTCTTGCAGATAGCACTGAACAAAGTTGTCCTACAGCACAGATTCTTGCTACATATCGAACATTTCACATGTTTTCATGAAAATATTAAGATTGGTGAACACTTTCAGTTGTTTTCCATAAAATTTAGGAAATTATTTCCCTACTCCTTTAGAAAGAAAATACGCTTGCTGCAAGGATTTTGAGAGTGCCTCAGCTGTTCTTTCCAGCATTTACAGTGTGCTTAAGAAGCCCATATAAAAAATATTGGAGGTCAAGAATGCTGGGTACCTTGTTATTGGGTGTTTGCAAGATTAACAGAAACAGGGCACTTGATTAAAGAGTGACAGCATTACCTGTAGCCATGTCTTGTGTGTGCAAGCAGATCCTGCCCAGGACTGGAAGTGCAAATCAGGAAATACACCTCACTAGCCATGCTCCTTTCTCTCTCTCAGCTGTGAATGCAACAATCTGAGAAAACTGAAGACACTCTACATACAATGCAAAGTCTCACTTTGTATATAACATGAATTTTTATTGTCTTATTTACATAAATTCCCTGCCATAAAATCCTTCATTTCCTCACTCTTGCTACTACCAAATCTGTAAATCGTTTTCTTGTGGAAATTTCGATTCCTCTGCAAGATTTTGTCATCACTAGAAAACCTCAGTGGTTAGTTGGGAGCATCATGGAGTCAAAAACCTCTACCTGGCTCACACTATAGTAAAAGCACAGCTGGTTGGGCTGCTCCTCCCCTCTGCTCCATGGCAGGGATTGTACTTAGTGTAAAGAGAGACAATGAGGTCCTGCAAAATCATCACTACACTGAGCTGGCCATTTTTTTTCCCTGTCTTCAGCAATATACAAAAGCAATATTATTTCTATGACACTTTTCAAAATATTTCAATATTAAATATTCAGCTCTACAGCTCAGATCCAAAGCCACTAAATAGCACATAGTCGGAGACAAAAAAGCCTTTTAAATTCTCTAGTCCATCAATTTTTCGATACAGAATTTTGGCTTGGGTTTTGTCCAATCTAGTCTTACATGTCCCAGCACTTTCCTTCAGAGGCTCATCTCCTGCCAGAGCCATTCAGGCAGATGGTATTAGCAAGTCAGGAGAAAAGGGACATTTCCTGTTTTGTGTAGCTCCAAATATACATTATGATGTTTTCTTGATATTTGGCCTTGATATTTGAATTTCCTCATGGTAAGATTTAATATATTTTAGTAAAAACATCCTCATCTCTTATCTCTTACACTGCACTCCCATCAACTCCTGATCATATTTTTGTTTGATAATAATCAGAAAAGAGTTATTTTGAAAAATTATGAAGTCTATTATAGGATTGTATTACATACGTTCCAGTATGTATTGTGACATATTATTATCCTTTCCATATATTTTTATTGCATTATATCATATGTATTTTATTAATATGAATGTATGCAATTGTAATGTAAACAATGCCTTTTAATGTGTTGAGTTTATTACAGCACACACTTTAATATGTGTTATGGCAGGACATAGTACCTGTATTTGCATACTATTTGAAATATAATGAGACAAAAACCTACAAAAAAGAGCAGGATTTTTTTTTTACCAAGACCTTAGTTTCAAGTCATTAAAACAATGGAAGTTTTGCCATATCCTCAAGTAAAATAATAGGACAAAAGTTATGGGCTTTAATATCAAAAAGGATAGATTCAGGTTATTAGAAAGAATTTCTTTACTATGACAGTAATAAGAACTAGCACAGTTTGCCCGGAGAAGTTGTGGATGCCCCATCCCTGGAAGTGTTCAGGGCCATGTTGGATGGGGCTCTGAGGAACCTGTCTATGGAAGGTGTCCCTGCCCATGGCACGGGTGTTGGGACAAGGTGATCTTTAAGGTCCCTTTCAACTCAAACCATTCTGTTATTCCATGATACTATGTGGTTTTTTACATGCATTTTGAAATCCATAAAATCCTATATTCTGAATAGAGAGATAATATTATAATTATCTGCCTTTTCGTCCCTGAGTATTTGTATTAGCCCACACAATTCTCCTTAATTTAAATTACTTATTTCAGTTCCTTTCAAATATTAGTTATTTTTTTGTAGGCTTTATTATTTTTTTGTCTTCTGTTAGAGGCCAAAATATATTGTGAAAAAGAAATGGAAGCATTTATTCTCAAATTCATTGTATCTTCTACATTCAGAATTTCCAATGCACTGATTTTTTCTATGCCCAACTCTAAAATCTAAGCCAGGAGACATAAGGCTTCTTTAGGAAAAAAAAAAAAAAGCAACACATAATCAAAACAGAGGAAGACTTTTACATGAGCAGCAAGCTCAAATCTTAATTACTCATAGACATCCAGCGATAGTTTCAGACATTCCCAAAGGTGAAGAGGGGTTGTTCAAGTCACCTTCCTGTAATTATATGAAGACAGGAGTGGAAACCATTGACACATGTCAAATGAAACCAATCTTGAAGAGCGCACTGTTATAAAGAATCAGTGAAGTATGCACCACTAGGCTTTGACCTTCATGCAGCAGGAGGCAGTGAAACAAAATTCTTTGATTTAAGAGAGTGTGTTTAAAAAAAGAAAAAAGAATTGGATAGTTTATGAATCAGAGAGGGACAGGATTGCAGCTGGCAGTGCATGGGTGCACAAAAAGAGAATGTAGTAAGGAGACTTCCCTCTCTTTACCTCACTTCTCGGTCCTTGGACTTTGTGGGTGTGAAGGCTTCAGTGGAGATAAAGGACTGAAGACCCAAAGGAGTGCAGAAAAGGGTATTGCTTTCATCTTCTGGGCTAGTGACAGAGCAAGGTCAGTGGAGAAACAGCACAGTGGAAGGGAAAGAGGAGCCTATCCCCTTTACTTTAAATGCTTTAATAGAGTGTTTTCAGTCCACATGGACTCCCTAAATTCCTGCTCTGCCTTTATCCAAACCTAGACTACCTCTGATGACATATGTTCAATTCTACATTTCAGAATGGGCTGCAGCCTTCTTAGTGTCTGTGAACTACAAAAGATACCTAAGCAAACTAAACCTGCTTTCACTAGGCTTAAATTTTCAGGATAGAGTTTGGATAATCGAAGACCAATGAATCAGGCAAGATGAACAACTAAAATCCTGCCCTGATCAAAGGTGTCAGCTGCCTTTCGCTTTTATTCCCTTGCATCTATTCAGTTCTGTCTGTGTCTCCTGAGCACAATGTTAAGGTGTATTTCAGATTCTCTTGCAGATCTCTGGGGTGGATGTCCATCAGAGCACCAGTGTCTCCTTCCAGGGTTGTCCCAGTACTTGTGAGCAATAGTAAAGCAAGCATGGACTGGAAGTTTCTGGCTATAAGTCAGGAACAGTGATTTTCAAGACTGTGCTGTACTCCATGGTTTAAATGTATATTTGCAGAGAGTTGCAGACTGGCAGCAGAGTGGCTCTGTGCTGGGATCTAAACAGGGAGTGAGCTGGGCAGAAAAGAGTCAAAAAAGGGAATTATGACAAAAATCAGCTGCAGAAAATTATATTAATTCTTCTTCTGATTTCCAGTCTGGTCTTTAAACTAGAACATACACTTGTTCACATGCCATGACACTGTTCTTAAAACCTTTATTAAACCCACGCTTTTTACAGGGAGAGAAAACTTTGCTAGTCCTGATACAAGCAAAGAGTGAATAACAATCAATGCTTATTAACTCATCCCGAGGGCGATGAGTTAACCCACCAAAATGTCATCACGGCAGTGGAAATGCCACACCAATCCTCATCAGTTACTGATTTTTGTAAATTGTAAATTTACAGCTAGAAAGAAACGCACTGGGATGAAACCTTAAAGAGGATAATGTGTCACCAGGTCACATTTAGATTAGCCAAGGATGGGTATCTCATCAGCAGTGTCTGTATATCAGGCAGCATCCAAAAGCTGTGGCTTTGTTTCCTCTCTTGGCCATTGCAGACAGTTTGTGTTACACCCATGTAAGATGACAAACCTCATTATTTTAGTCAGTATTACGAGCCATTTTAATGACCTCACGTTTGTCTTGCCTTTCAGTGCTAAGAACAGCGTTTGACTCTGCAACTTCCCCTACAAATGTTTCACTAGTTGACCCATTATTAAATTCTCTACCTGTAAAGGACAGGCCAGGCCCTTAGCACCATTTGTAGTTATGTTTGCTTTGGTTATAGCCATTTTACTTTCACACTTGACATGGATACCCTGCTACCGAGAGCTCCAGCACTTCTTTCCCCATCAGTCCTTAACTACAACAATAAACAACCCAGCACATTCAAAATGCTGCAGCCAGAGAGGAACATATAAATATTTCATCATGCACTAGCTCTGAGAAAAATGTGAACAAATTAAGGCTCTCATGTTGCGCTTGTGAGACCAGTATTTTATCTTCTCTCTATTAAAAAAGTAATAATCAGAGAAATGCTGTAAACTAACATGAGGTCTCCTGAGCAACATGCAGCATGTCATTAGTCTGGCTATTTATATCCCACACAGAGCCCCAGAAGTCATGGAATAAGGAAAGGGTAAGCAATAATTAGTGCCGGAAGAGTACTGAGTTCAACGTGCAAATGAAACAAGAAGTAATCATCCAGATGGTGTCATCTCTTCGGAGGTTCACTCTGACTGATGATTATTAATCTTTCCCTGTTTTTTTTAATTTTTTGTTCTTTCTAACATAGCCCACGGAAAAATAAATGCCAAGGGTTAAGAGGCAATACAGTATCATTTATTACTGCGGTTAATTAGTTGTGTGACGCCGATGCCTGGAGATATGAGAGAACAGAGAGCAGGCCCTTGTTGTGCTGAAGTTTGTACAAATAGAGAGATGGTCCCAGCTAAGAACCATGAAGGGGCCACAGACAAAGTGTCTTAGCTAGAGAGCAAAGGTTTTCTGAAGCCCTTGCCACATGATTAACATTTTGTGACATCCTTTTCATTTCCACTGTCATTTTAACCCTTTCTCTGCCTTCCCCATCTCATCCTTCTAACTTTTCATTCTCTTCTGATTTCCTTCTCCAAAATTCTACTCCCAGCCTGACCTTGGATTTCTGCAGGAATCCTGATTATGTTCACTTCTCTCCTCTTTTAGAAACTCTTTTGAAAACAGCACTTTTCCAACCAATTCCTTCCTGCTTTACAGAATCCACAAGCCCCTTAGCAATTTATAGCACTGTATATGATCAGAATCATCTGTGAGGCTAAAATCTGCTTTTAGAAACCAATATTCTGCTTTTGGTAAAGTCATAGAAGTAACACAGTTTTTAATGAGGGCAGATTCTGATGTATGTTCTTTTCTATATTTTCAGGCACTTTAAAGCCAGACTTAGCACCTCCTACAGTGATATACTACCATCAACAAAATGTAGGGTAGAGTTTTCTTTGCCCTAAATTCTGAGTCATACTGAGGTTTATTTGTCCCTTCCTAAAACTGAATACTCTCCTTGGTGTTACTATTATTGTTAATATTGCTATTAGCCATATTCTCCCTCTGTTCCGCACTTTGTTTGCAATAGCCCTGATTTCCTCAATAGGGGTTACCTGGTGCCATGTAAGACCTAAATCTGAACACATCAACCAGAACANCTAACACCACACACCAAACCAACCCTGTGGGGGGGGGGGGGGTAATTTTACTATGAAACAATATTTTATAAAATGATTGTTGGCTTTTCTGGTTCTTTTATTGTTCTTCTTGCTGCTGCTGCTCTTGTTTATAATCCAGAAGAAGATTTAAAAAGTTGTGGGTCTGATTTCATGCACTTGTGACCATATTACGCACTTACCTTACACTTAAACTGATGCAAATAAATGTATAATCAGATGTATAAAACTCATACTTTGGTTGAGGAGACCAGAACTTAACATTTTTCCGTGCAAAAGTTTTCTCATGTTTAACAGAAGGGGCCAAAGCCCCTTGTTATTAAGATGGGATGCCACAGGGAGGAGGGAAAAGAGGGGAACTGTTGGCTGGGTATTTCCTTTCACTGCATGATTTTGCCAGACCACCAGGCTCCTCAGTCCTCAGCAGCTCTAGTTGTCAATTTTTTTCCTGCAAAATGAGAATTCTTTATTTCAGCACATAGATAATCAAAGATCATCGGTTGCTGTGACACTAAAATGGGGAGAGGCTGTAAAGGACATGTCAGAGAAAAGCAAGAAGGGCATGTTCTCAACACCAAAGTCTTTGCAGATTCTCAGCTAGACTACCACACAGAATTAAACACCTGAGCTTCTTGTACAGTGACTGGCGAGAGATTAAAAACTGATTCCACAAAACTACCCTCCAAGCTGAGGCAGAAGTAGGAAATTCTGAGGAGAGGATGCCTAAATTTCTGCCCTGGCCCTTAAGTGCTTTCAGGCTTCATCATCCTTAGGCTCCATCAGGCAATTACCTTCCACTGGGGACACAACTGGAGATAGGTGAGGAGCTGTGGAGCCACAGCCTTGAGGCTGCAGCTGTTTATGTGAATTTCCCAAGACATTTCTCAGGAAAGAGAAGAACGGGTGCTATTTTTAAAACTCAAATTTTCCAGAAGAGTACGAGACTTCAGTTTGAATACCCCTCTTAATCTGGATGCTTTTCTCATGTGGGGGAATTTTTGCACAGGGGCTTAAGTGAACATCTCCCCCATTAACCAGGCACTAGCCAGGCACTCTACATAACTCTAACCCACCACTTTCCTCTGGGTAAAACGTTTTTCGTTAGCTTTGGGTCTGGGGAATGAAGAACTGGCCAAACCAGTGTCCTGCTGCAGATGCTCCTGATTATCACTGCAGTGAGCTGTTCATCTTGTCAGCAAGCACAGGAGTGCAGAAAACTTGTGAGTTTACTGCCATTGTCCTGCAGAGATCAGTCTGTGCCAAGCCTGGAGTATCCAATAGGTCCTTCAGTCATGTGAGGGTCTGCACAACCTCTGCTCGCCAGTGGGGATGCAGAAATTGAAGGGCATTTGGAGGTGGGAGTTGAAAAGGATGACTTTTCAAGGGAATGTTCTGCTTCTATCTCCACTTGCATGATGAAAAGTCTCTCCTAGGTGTCCATAAATTGATTTTTTATTATTATTCTTCTCTTTTTCTCTGCAAAAGAAAGGGCAAAGAATGAAATGAGCGATAGTCTGCAATGTGGTGCAGCTGAGATGCCTGTCCCTGCTCCAGATAGTGTGGCAGAGGGCCAACCTGCATGGGTGTGGAACTAAATGTTGGACTACAGAGCTTTTTTATTTTTCTTCCTTTGTGAAGAACATACCAGTGTTTCATCACATCTGTGAGTGGTGCCTGTACGACAGGTTGGAGAAATCTTTCCAGAACCTCAAAAAAACAAGTGCTTCAGAGTGCAAGGGGAAACACAGTAACTACATTTTATAATAGCTTGTCTTGAGCTAGAGCAAAGGTCAGTGGAGTCAGTGAGCAGACTTTAAGAGCAGAAATAAGACATGGCTAATCCTCACGCTTGCTGTAATGCAGTTTTCTTCCATCACAGTTCTTGTTACTAATCCATGAATAGTTTATTCAGGCCCGCAAATATCACCTGTCTGTCTCTCCCTTTCTCACTCAGAGCTGGACTGCTCAACTTGCATGATCACAGAATCACAGAATCATGGAATGTTAAGAGGTTGGAATGGACCTTAAAGATGATCCAGTCCCAACTCCCCTGCTGTGGGCAGGGACATCTCCCACTAGACCAGGTTACTCAAGGCTTTATCCAAGTTGGCCTTGGACACTTCCAGATGGGGAATGGGGCAACCTGATCCAGTGTCTCACCACCCTCACAGCAAAGAATTTCTTCCTAATATTCAGCCTAAACTTCCCCTCTTTCAGTGTGTAGCAATTACTCCCTATCCTATCACTACAGTTCCTGATGAAGGTCCTTCTCTGGTTTCCCTGTAGCTCCTCCAGATCCTGTAAGGTTGCTGGGAGTTCTCATTGGAACCTCCTCTTCTCCAGGCTGAAGAGCCCCAGCTTTCTCAGCCTGTCTCTAGAGGGGAGTGCGCTCCAGTCCTCTTATCAACATCAACTTCATGGTTCTCCTCTGGACTTGCTCCAACCATTTCCATGTCCTTCTTATGTTGGGGGCACCACCAGAACTCTACACAGCACTCCAGGTGGGGTCTCACAACAGCAGAGTGGAGTGGGAGAATCCACTCCCTCCACCTGCTGCCCACACTCCTTTTCATGCGGCTGTGGATTTGGTTTGCTTTCATAAGAAACACATAGGAAGGTGTTTCATGAGAGACATAAGAAGTACAAGGCTGGCTTTCCTCACCTTGGCATCTCAGATCCAGCACTTGTAAAATGGTATGTTGATTTTGTTCATTGATGTGGGGTTCTGGAACTGGGAAACAAAAAGCCTCCACCTGCTGTTTTTTTCCCCTTTGCAATATAACCAGAGCAAAAGATAATACCTAAAATTCACAGCATCATGGCTTTCTGGTGAGTCATCATCAGGTGAATCTATCCTGTCATCTCTGGAGGGGTCAGCAAGATGGGAGAGTTGTGCTGTGCTCAGCCATTACCTCATTTCTTTTCTTTCTTTTCCACCATGTGCTGCCTTCAATCTCTTGGTGCTTCATATGTCAAGAGCAGGAAGTAAGTGGGCTGTAGGATTTTCCTTTCAGCATTGTTCAGGCAATGACAGGATGCAGCACAGATGGAATAAGCTTGTTTACACTGAGTGAGTTATTGATAAAGGACAGCTTCATCCCTGTCTGAACAACACCCTCTGTCCTGGCATCTTGAATGGGTGCGATGAGCTTCACTCCAAGATTAGCCATAACCTGCAGGAAAACAACTCTTTGGAACACAACCATTTGGGAAAAAATGTCCTGGTTTTTGTTGGGTTTTGAGGTTTTTTCTCCAGTTTTAAATGCCATTTTTTCTTTAAACTACTTTTTGTCTCCTTTATACAACTGAGATGACAGTGTTGTATCTTGCTTAGTAGGAGATTCTGTCTTACCCATACTATGTCTCTCAAATTGGGGGTTTCCTAGAGATGTCCACAACCAAAGAATGCAAGGATCACCACGGAACTGTCCTCAGTGATGACCTCCAATCCTCTCAAACAGAAACTTCTTCCCAATTCCAAGAAGGAGTCAATCAGGTAAGACCTCATAACTCACCTTTTGATTCATATTCTGTTACCACTTTTTATCCCACCTGTGCCTTTATGCAAAAACTTTATGAGAGACCCTTTTATTTCAGCATGTAGATTAAAAATCTACTGTGTTTTCATAGAATCAGGTTGAACAAAGATTCCTCATAACATAGACTCACATCTTGAAAATGCCTCCTCAGTCCTCAAGAGCAGACAGAATTGCAGGGGTAACAGACTTATGCAATCAATTATTTGGAAAAATCTTCTGAGATCATCAAGTCCAACTACCAAGCCAGCACTAACAAGTCGCCACTAAAACACGGCTCTAAGTACAACTTCTACATGTCTTTTAAATATTTCCATGGATGGTGATTCCACCACTTCCCTGAGAAGACTGTTCCAACATTTGACAAAACTTTCAGTGAAGAAATTTTATTATAATATACAATCTAAATTGCCCTGGCACAACTTGAGGTCATTTCTTATTGCCCTTGTTTTTTGGGAGAAGAGACCGATCCTCATCAGGCGGCTTTACAGGAAAATGCACAGAGAACAAACCAGAAAACATCATCATTCGAATCCATAAAATCTTAGTACTCAGTTCATCTTACATACTGCATCGTCACCCCTATATGAAAAAAAAATGTATGTGTTAGGACTAGAAGAAATACAAAATGAAAAAAAATTACTAAAGAGATGGACCATTTCCTATATGGACAGATACTAAACAGAAAATTTGTTTGTATAGAAAAAAAAGAAGATGGTGAGAAGATGATTCACACAATAGTGAAATATATAATTTTTGAAAATTTTGGAGAAAGGAAATAGGTAGTGGTCATGCATTTTTTTCTCCCAACCTAAGAATAAGAGGAAATAGGGGCATAAGTCATATGAAGAGTGGCTGAGGGAGCTGGGGTTGTGCAGCCTGGTTAAAAGGAGGCTCAGGGGAGACCTTCTCATGCTCTACAACTGCCTGAGAGGAGGTTGTAACAAAGTGGGGGTCAGGCTCTTCTGCCAGGTAACAAGTGACAGGATGAAAGTACATAGCCTCAAGCTGTGCCAGAGGACATTCTTTTTGGACATCATGAAGAAATCTCTCACTGAAAGGGTGGTTAAGCATTGGAATGGGCTGCCCAGGGAAGTGGTGGAGTCCCCATCCCTGGAGGTGTTCAAGAAACAACTGGATGTGGCATTTGGTGCTGTGGTTTCATTGACAAAGTGGTGATCAGTCAAAGGTTGGACTCAATGATTTTGAAGGTCTTTTCCAATCTTAATGGTTCTCTGATTCTATGACAAGTGAAATAATGAGGCAGGAATTTAGCAAACACAAAAAGGATTTATACCTTCATATAGAGCACAAGGGCATAGTGGAACTCATAGAAACACTCATAGTATCAGAATTGTAAAAATGACATTAGGCAGATTCTTGGAAACAAAGTCCATCGACACCTTTAAACATAACTATACAGATGCAGCGCTCAGACAAAGAAGTATCCAAAACACTGGTTCCTGGTATTTAGGATGTTGTATCAGGAGAAATGTCACCCTTTCATTTCTTGTCTTTCATTCACCAGCTGTCAGGAACATGTTACTGCTTTAACAAGTTACAGTCTCACTAAGGGTCTTTCTTTGGTTCAGACTGAACTGTAATCACATCAGTGATTACATCAATATCACTAAACTAATAATGGCATTGAAATGTAATACTTGGTGCTACTTGCTTTCATAGAAGAAATGGTAAAGAAGCAGAAATTCAGGAGAGGATCTTTTCCACCCACATCTTTTTTCATGATAGCTACTTAAGCTACTGCATCTTAATTAGGAAATAATTGCACAACCTGAAGTCGAGGAAACAGAGAGTTAAGAGATAAAGCTTTATTTCCTAGAAATCCATGTCCAAATGTTCTGAGTCTTTGTAGGACTTCTGCTGTGCAGCTGGCTGTACCCCTGCTGACTTGTGTCAGGGCTTTGCAATGCAGCAGCCCTGCCTTTTCTGTCCCTCTTTCATCTGTCACTTTGTTCACTTCGTTAATTAAGCAGAGGCATGGACAGAGAGGGCTTTTTAAAGCTCCCTTCAAATCACCCTCACCACATGGGTAATACACAACAAAAATAGGAAAGGCAACAGTTTCACCTCAGTCCTTACCCTGGGAGCAAACAACATTTATACAGACCTAAGAGAAGACTTGGAAGAGGGTTTCCCATGGTATCTGCAAAACATGACAGGCATATGTGCTTTCTCACACTGGCCAAGACTAAGCTAATAAGACCTGCTGAGAAATCCCACAATAATTCTCTTTCTCTCCAGCACAGGTAGAAGTTCTGACTGACTCATACAACAAAACTGATCTTAGCTCTTCACCCTCCTTTCTGCTGCCAACATGGAAAAAGTTTCAAAAAACAAGACTGAGACCATGACAGTAAGAACAACCCGCTGTTCTCAGTGGAAGAGAACAGGCACAGAAAAAAGAAAAGAAGCCCAGAAGCCCTGGTCAGACATGCTTCTAACAGTGGAGAATAAGCAGAATATTCTTCAGTACACTCTACCTGTTGGCCATGGGGCTCTCAGAGCCTACATGCTAAAGACAAGTATTTTACCTTTGTTATGCCTTCTTGGCGTGGCTTCTGCCTCCACAGGGCACAAGAAGGCACAGAGGTCAGCTGGCCTGCACTGTGTGGCATTTACCAAGCCATTAGCAGACTTGGTGAAGGGATGTGTTCCTGTCACCAAACATGCTTCCTGCCTTCTGTGGAGATCCAAACCATGCCAAAGCCAAGAACATACTAAAGACAATAGAAATCTTTCCACCTATTCCCTGCGTTCTGGAGATTTTCATTTTCACAATTAACATAAGACAAAGAAACAGTTGTGGTGGTAATAAAGGAAATAAAAAGTGATTTTTGCTTCCCCATCCTCTTGCTGAACAGATTTTTACTACTCCTTTCTTCTTTCTGTTCCAACTGCTGGCATCTCTGTAGAGCTTCTGCTTTGAATCATTTTTGGGAATAAACAGGGGAAGCTGAAGCATCTCGGAGAAATGAACATGATATAACAAAATAACAGCAGTTAATGACACTAACAAAAGCAATGGTCTTCTCAGATTTTCACTTCTTTCCAGCCAGATCATGAGATTTAAAAACTCAATGGAATCCCATACACAGAATAATTCAGGAAAGGGGATATATGGAGGACATATAGTTCCATTTAGGGGAAGGTCAACCACATATGATCAGAATCCATATTCTTTAGATATTTTTCAAGATATTTGAGTCTTGAAAGGAAAACCAAAATTTTGCAAGGTACCTGTATATTTATTTGAATTTACTCTGAGTTTATTAAATCAGAGGTTAGATGGTGAGGTTTTCTGCAATAGAAGACTTGAGAGAATGACTCAGAAGAGCTCTTCCAGGTCTAGTCCCTGTGACTCAAAGAAGGAAGCGAGTGACAACTTGCATCTTGAAAAAAACTCGGGGAAGAAATCTGCTGTGCCTAAATGATTGTTGTTACCCAAGCCACTTGTATTCTCTTAATTTCATTTTTTCTCCCATAAGAGAATGGTAAAATAGGCACACCTAAATTGTATGGTGTGAATTCTACCCTGAGAAAGAATTGAGCCTGACAGGTTGGGTTCATAATTCACAATGATTCTTCTGAAGCAAACATGGGAGCTAACACTTATTCTTCTTTCCAAAGACTACAATGTGGAGCTGAGGGATACCTTAAACTGGGAAGGCTGAGCAAAACACTTACAAGGCCTTAATTGCCTTAAAGAATCCCAGGGGTATAAAACTTGTGTCCATAGATAGAGAACAGAATTACGTGTTCTACTCCCAAGAATTTCTCTAAATTGAGGTACCGGAGCTCAGGTACTTGGCTAGGTACAACATCTCAAATTAATTAAATAAACTTATACTTCATGCAATTTTGTGTAAAGTCATTGAAAACAGATAACTACTTGACTTTAATGGCAACTACTTGGATAACTTAATGGCTTTAAGCTGAAAAAGGGTAGATTTCAATTAGATGTTAAGAAGTTCTTTACTGTGAGGGTGATAAGGCACTGACACAGGTTGCCCAGAGAAGTTGTGGCTGCCCCATCCCTGGAAGTGTCCAAGGCCAGGTTGGATGGGGCTCTGAGCAACCTGGTCTGGTGGAAGGTGTCCCTGCCCATGGTAGGGCGATGGAACTGGTTGATCTTTTAAGGTCCCTTCCAACTCAAGCCCTTATGATTGTATGATTCTATTTCCTGTTGGAAAAATTATCTTCCTCCCCAATAAAAGACTGCATATGCTTTATGGATTTCTAAGGCAGGGAAATTCTCCAGGCTTAATTCAGTGGGAGAGTCTTGCATTTGGTTTAAAAGACTGATGCTCCGAATGGAAGAGAGAGATCAATGACAGCAAGATGAATGTTTGCTGAACAGCTGCCTCCAAATCACTCAGTGCTCAATGCAGAGTTTGAGGATGCTGAATTCCCTTTTGGATGCAGGCTTAGCCTCTGCTGCAGAGACAGCTAAACAAGATGGAGCACATATTTAGTTCAGCAATGGAAGACAAGGAATGGTCTTCCAGGAGAAGCAAGGACAAATCTCAATCACTAATACAGGGAATAAAGGCAGCCCTAGAACATGAGGACATTGAGGGTTAGAATTTATATTTATATATTATAATTTTAAATACGTTCCTAAAGTTATATACTTCTTCTATCTGTATTTGGAGGCACTTGAAGTTCATAAATGTGACTATTTTCAGTGCCAAATATCTCAAAAGCCCGCAAGTTCTATCTCTGAGCAAATGGAGGAGCACTTCGTTTTTTTTCTGTGTAATTGTTGAGCAGTTCAACATCTGATTAACAAACAAGCTTAGCTGAGATTAGGAAATTAGGCATTTGTCCTCTAATTTTTCTCTTCTGGGAACTTATTGTGAAAAGTGTTCTCAGAGAATAACCAACAAACCAGATAAAAGTGATCTAAAAGAAGAAAATTACAGCTAAGAAAATTCCACACTGCTGTAAAATCTCCTAATGGTCACATGTCTGCCTGGCTCTTGGAAGAATTGGCTTCAATTCTTTCATCAGAAGGAGGGATCTCAAAGCTGTACCCTCCTGGCAAATGCCCTGGCTCCCAGGAACAGGGCAGGCTGAGTGGAAAGCAATGAAATTCCTCCTGCCAGGAGCAGGGATACCTTCCACTAAACCTGGCTGCTCAGAGCCTCATCTAACCCAGCCTTGAACTGAGTTAGTTAGGGAAGTGAGAGAACTGGAATTTCTCTCTATCCCCTTCTTCTGAAAAGGGAAGAAAGTTGGAACATTTAATCTACTCTGCAGCAGTAAAGAAAATTGGCCAAGACCTGTTGTCTGGCCAAAAAAGTGTGGTGCAAATCCATGGAGCAAGGCTTCTCACACAAGAACAGGATGGTCTCATCTGTGTTGAGGGCAATCACAGGCTTATGCTATTCTCCTTGTAACAACCAGGCAACAATCATCCAAAAGAATTTTAGATGTGCTTGACAAAACTATTTCAGGGAAAACAGTAACATTAAATATGAGGGCTGAATTCCTGGTTGTGCTTGACAGCATTCTTTGGCCCAGTATCGTTTACCCTTCATTGCCAAAGAGGCTGACACTCAGAGCATCTTCCTCCCTAAGCAACAGAAACCAAAATATATAAAGTTTGGGAAACTCAATCAATAGGCCATAACAAGGGGAAAAATAATCTTTGTGGAATATTTGTGTATTGGGACTTCTTTTATTGGAGGGAATATGGGTATGAAGGCACTAATTCCTAACCCAAAATTCTAGTGGTGGCTAGAAAAGAGAAAAGTGAGTCAAAAAGAAGGCTCATGCTGAAAGTTTATTATTTTATTTAGCTCTGTAGCTTTTTCAGCATTAAATCTCATTTGGCAAGGAGAAGTGCCTTCTCACAGATGTACATTTTATAATAGGCATTTCAAGGATCCAAGGACTAAAGGAAAACATTTCTGTCTTAAGTGCACTCATCTCTCAAATGACCAGTCAGCATATGTAGACAGAATATTCAGTTACTGTAATTTAGTACACTAGAACATAGAGTACTGAGAAGCAGAAGTCAATAAGAATATTTAATAAACAGGAGCGGAACAGGAAGACTACACTGAATTATCGCCAACTTGTTATCCTTACGGGTCCTATTCTATCCAATTTACTCTCCTTAAAAACTAATTTTCCTTTATTTCAGTCAGGCACTCAACCTTCTCCACCATTCACAACAATTGCCTCTTCAGAAAATAGACAGGGGAAATATAGAAAAACATAGTCAAGCTGAGGAGGAATAATGTAACTGAAGCAAAGACTGCAATTGCAGAAGAGGAGATAGAGCCACTCATCCTGAGATCAAGGGCTGCTAGTGGAAGCTTTCCAGGGCTCTGCATTTTGCACAATTTACTAATGGGTTCATAGCAAAGTGACCTACCTCATGCCTTTCCTTTTTTTTTGTTGTTGTAATTGGCCTTTCTTTAAGCAGATTGTTATTGTGCTAATTGCTTTAAGCTGGGAAAGACCAGAAAAGACAATTAAAAACAAAAAAAAAGAAAACAAAAACAAAAACAAAACAAAAACAAACAAAAAAAAAAAGTTATCCACCCCAAAATAAAAAATAGTATTTTGGGTCCATCCTGTGAGCTCACAACCACAGTGTCAGCCTTACTCAGTTCCTTGACTTCCATGTTCTCCCTTGACTGCCATGTTCTCCCCAGGGAGTCAGTGTTTATAACAGATGAGAACAAGGGAACTTACCAGCAATTGCAGCAGGGATTTCTGATCTCAGTGACAGCATGGGGGGTCATGAAACAGACCTTAAGACCCATCTGTTAAGTCTGGGTTTGGGTTAGAAAAGCAGACAGAAGCACTATGAATTCAACAACTCTTCATTTCTTAGATGCCTGACTTGCTTCCCCTGAGGAATTGCTCACCTCTGCCTTTGGGAGGCTGCTCCGACATCTGTGCTGCAAAAAATGGCCCTGCAAGGTTGAAAAACCAGACAGAAACATCAGAGCAACATTCCTTTGCTCACCTAAAGACCCAGCCAGAAAGGTCATTTTTGCTGCTGCTCTGGGAGTTCAGTAAATTTAACCACTGACATGTACTTACCCTCCACAGCATATTATATATATTCAGAAAAAAAATGTTTTATGCAAAAAGTAAGTCAGTCCCAGGATTAAAACTAGCTGCTGAAAAATGTATGGGTCAGCCATGCATTTGAACACACATTAAGGAACTGCATGGACAAATATGAATTTTTACTGACAACTGTCACTGAATTAATCTGAATTGCTATAAAGCCAGAGGCTGAACAAGGTGTTAATGTATTTTCTTATAGATTCTTACAGAATGGACTCCTCCTCAAAGTCGACTCCTGGTCACCTAAGAGAGAAAAAAGAATTTGTCTGTGAAAGAGAAGTACCCTGTTTGAGTCCTGTGCGTTGGGTAGACAATAGTGAATCCTGATTGTGCTGTCCCAAGGAGTCCTCTAAGGACTGCCACCCCAGTGTGTGAATGTGTCTGTACATCTGTGCTGTCACCTCTGTGGAAGTAAGGACTGCATTTCTCAGTGCCATCTAATTAGAAGTTCAGTGTCAAGGTTTTTTGCCTGATGGTACAAGTTTTATGTAATCAAGTAAATACATAAAATGAAGCGTTTCGGATGTTGCAGTCTTTCCCTCTTGCTATCTATTTTTCTCCTATAGTAGAAATAATCCCAGGTCTCCATGGTAAAGAAAGCACAGACAGCTCTCCCTTCTACATTAGCTGACATTACCTGAAACCTCGTGACCTGACAGTGAAGAACCAGCAATAAAGACATTTTGCAAAGTGAGTTGGAGAATGTTGTATACTCTGGGCTAAATGTCAGAAGAGTGTTCTGCATCATGACACTTCATATGGCATAGAAGGAGGGGACTTAATTATTCATAAGTAGCTTTTAAAAAGATCTGGCCACTTCTGCCTGCAGAAGATCAGGGAAGAAGTCCACAGTCTCAAGAAGAGAAAGCATGAACCTCCAAAAGAGATCCCAGGGCAGCCCTGAGTTTCTAGATGTGCAGTCACTGCTCAAGGAGAAATGTGAAATCCTATGCGATGCAGACAGAGCCCATCAGTTTGCCTTTGTGTGTAGGGAGAGATGAGGACTGAGATGAAAAATGAGTGTGATAACAAAACCTCTACTTTCCCCGACTCACTTCAGCTCCCCATGCTGAGCTGCACCTGCACAGTAAATGTGTTTTGTTATTGGTTTTCTTCACCCACACTCTCCCTTCTGTGTCTCTTTCTCTCTTTCTCTGCCTTTTTTATGAAACAGAGCATTTCCCATTACTTTTCCCTGAGTTCTCACAGAGGTTTTTGTAACCTGTTGCCCTGACTGACCTGAGCTGGGAAGTGAGCTTTGCAATACTTCATGACACTGACACGGAGAAGTGAGTGAACCCGGTTCACATGAAATTGCACTTTCAACCCAAGAGCAAACTTATCACAGATTAATTTTTTTCTTTCTCCAACCTCTGCCTTTTTATTAACTCTGGTCAAAACCCCACCCATGCACAAGCCAGTCCAAGTGCAATGTAACATTGAGGTGCACTTTGTCATATCCAAGATGATTTTGAACTGCAGTTTTGCTGTAAAGGGAACACTCATCTTTTGTGGTTCAAGGCTTTGTTTAACATCAGTGAAGTCAGCTTCAGGAAAAAAAGTCAGCCTTATGGATCTGAAATTTATCCTTGCACTATGATAATCAGCAGCACTGCCAGTTTTCTCAATGGTTTGTTGTGGAAATCTGCACTCTAATGCTCACATGGTATGGGTAGACAACAGCTTTTAAATAAATCCAGACATAATAGTATGAGACAGTTATTGGTTAAAGAGCATCTGCTCTCAATACATAACCCTTATTACCTCTAATAGGACACACACACGCACACATGATTATGGGGAAGATACATCATGCCAGGACCAACAGGTTTCATCTGCTGGTGTCAGGGTTGAAGCTTTTCAAATTTAGATGTAATAGGACAGAGCTCTCCATGGAGCAAAAAGCAACCCAGCTCTCTGTGTCCCAGCATTTTCTTGTTAGAGGATAAGCACAGGGATGTTTGGGCCGTGCCCAGTGGGATCAGGGATATTTGTTGGGCCAAACAAATCAATAAATTACTTATTATCAATCATCTTATAGTGGAGCAAACAGCAGCTACGTTTAAATTTAAAATGAAGAAGCATCTGTATCATACAGAGACGTATTCGCCCATGACTCATCAACACTACTGTCTTAGAAGGGGAAAAATCCAAGTCTTTTCATACAACAAAGAAGAAAAGAAGCTCCTCACAAGCTACTCTTTAACCAAAACTACCACTCCATTCACTGCCAGTGGGATAAATGGAAAAAAATCCTTAGGCTTCAGCCAGACTTAGGCATACTAAAGTCGCCTAATAAGCAAAAAAGAGATTGTTCCACAAGTGGGAGAAACCCACTTTTAAAAGTGCCATGTTTCAGCTTGCTGGGTGATAATTGGCTGCACCTCCAGTCTGAGGTATCTGCTGCCACCTCACCTCTGCAGAAGAGTCACTGAGCCTGCACTTGACAGACATGGTGATGGGCATGACAGGTTTCATTTTATAAGTATTATATTGAGAAGGAAGAAAATCTTGCCTGGGTTTTGAAACCACATCATTAGCAAATGCTTTATAGGCAGCAAAGTTGCATGTCTCTGCTTGTTCAGGTTCAAACCTTTCAATTTTTTTTTTTTCTTTCTGATTAGATCTTTAGAATTTAAGGATTGTTCTAGAAGAAAATTTATTTTTTGCTAGCGGAGGATTCTACTGTCACATTCCAGACAACAATGAAGCACCTTGAGTTGCCTGTGAAAAGGCAAGTTAAATAGTGCTCTGCCTCTGAAAAGAATGACTACCTTTGCTTTGAAAGGCTGACCTAAATTGAAGAATGCAAAAAAAGGAAAGAAATACCTATCAGTAAATACTCAGAAGTCTGAACAGTTGTTTGTACTGTGATAAAACTGTCAAAATAATTACTTTGATAATATCTACCTTTTTTCTCATATCATACTTTTTCACATTTAGGGAGTCAGAGAGAGACTTTAATTCTGTGGCTTTACTTACCTAAAGCTCTTGAACTTTGTTTTAAACTCTAGTGCAGGGAAACTAAATTCAGTTAAAAGTCTGTCATCAGAGAATGAGGATTACAGCACATTTAATCAATACTGATATAATCAGACTAGATTTTAGCCCCCTTTACTAATCCCACAAGGCTTCAGTAAAAACTTTTTCTGAGTCAGCATAAGGCATACTGCATTGAGGCTTTAACAAACAAGAAACTTTATTTCTTAACCTCTCAATGTCTGCATATGTCTGAAAGACTTTAATGATGGAGCAGCTCTGATGCTGAATGCCCAAATTTTCTCAGGCAGTTGCCAACATAGTATTGTTTGAACTAAAGAAAGACAGAGGCAGACACACAGACATACAAGGAGGAGTTGGACTTTTTGCAAACAATGATTTAACTGTGCACAAGTGGAAATATAAATGGTCTCCCAGCATAACTGACAACCTGACAGGTTTATATTGGATAGGAGCTGAGATTAGCTCTGAAGAAATACAGATAGATGCAAACAAATTCCAGCCAACTGTGCATTGCTATATATTGATACAGACATATTTGCAAATTCATGCACTTTATGAAGCCAGACATAGGATTATTATTGCTTGCTTGCGACAGAAAATAATAAATGCTGGTACATGTAGATACATAAAGCATAAACAAATGTGCTCTTTGGAGGGTTATATTCTGGCTTCCTTATTATAATCCTTCACGTTAGCAATAATTAACTGAGGAAAAACCTTTATGGTGCAGCCAGACTCTGGCTGTCTCCAGTTCTTATCCAGGTGAAGTCATCTTGCAAAATAATGAGCACTGTTTGCAAAAGCATTAAGAGACTAAGTGACTTCAATGCCACTCTCAGAAGGGGTTCAGCCTCTCAGCCTTAATGGTATTACAGCTCTCACATAACCTCAAGCTGCCAGTCACTCTGAGCTCCATGGGCCCCAGGCTCCCTCTGTGATGCTCCATTCCATCAGCCCAAACACTGCCTGCCTCTCTCATGCAGCATTTCAACACCTCAGTAATATTTGCAAGGTCCTTTGAGGACTGACCATGAATGATTGCCTTGAAAACATGGAAAGCCTTTTTCATTGTTCCAAAAAGAAAGCAGTTTCATAACACCTCTCCCCGCAATTTTCACACTAAAAGTCCTGTTTCTAATTTTATTCTTTTCCCATTGAGAAACTATTTAATAATCCAAATGAGAACTTTTTAATTTATAGGAGACTTCATTCTCTCCCTTAGGATGAAGACTTTCACTTTTAAGCATTTAGCAGTTCAAAAGTGTTTCACTTCCATGTGCTGTCCCATAAGGAATACTTTAGTTCTTAAAATGTGAGATAGCCCAGTCCCCTCCCTGGTTTTTTTCCTCCACTGTGTGAAAATTGTGGGGTTTTGCTCCCACTGAGGAAAGATTTTTCTCTGAACTGGACAAAGGGCAGTTTTAGATGTACAAGTAACTCTTTCAGATTCAAGCAAGTCACACTGGCTTGTAATGTGTTTTTAACGGTTCAGGGATTGGATCCAAACAGCGTTTTACACTCATCTTTTCCTTCCAGAGAAGCAGTGAACCTTGGTTTCCTCAGATATGCCCAAAATCACTCAACACCAGGCTGTTATGGAGGTGAAAATAAGTTTGGAGGTTGGGTTCTTTTGGTTATGCTTTTCTTGTTCTCCCATGAAAGAAAAGGATTATGTATTTAAAAACAATCTTGAATACATCTCGGGTGTTATTACTCATGTTTACCCTTCATTGCTCCATAATAATCACAGAATCACAGAATGGTTTGAGTTGATAGGGACCTTAAAGTTCATCCAGTACCAACCCCACGGGTCTCATTTGCCAGGTGGTTTCCTCTTTTGTCTTCATGTAATTACAGGAAGGTAACATGAACAACCCCTCTTCACCTGTGTGAATGTCTGAAACTATCTCTGGATGTCTACAGGTAATTAAGATTCAAGCTTGCTGCTCATGCAAAAAGCTTTCTCAGTTTTAATTTTCTTTTTTTTTTTCCTAAAGAAGTCTTATGTTTTATGGCTGGACATGGAAATGCTGAATATATCCAATACAATGAATTTGAGAAAAAATGTTTCCATTTCCTTTTCACAAATAAGCTTGGCCTCTAACAAATGGCAAACAAAGAATCGAAACCACAAAAAATAGCCAGTAGGAGAAAGGAACTGAAATAAATCTTTTAAAACCAGTAAAATCATATGGGCTTATGCCTACAGAGTGCATTCATGGGGAAAGTGCAGAAAATTATTATGTTCTCTATGTGCATTTCATAATGCAACAGAAAAAGCCATGTAGAATCATAAAACATTTTGGGTTGAAAGAGACTTTAAAAATCATCTCGTTCCAAGCCCCCTGCCATGGACAGGGACACCTTCCACTAAACCAGGTTGCTCAAAGCCCCATCCAGCCTGGCCTTGAACACTTCCAAGCTTGGGGTATCCTNATATATAAAAAGAAAAAAGCAACATGGCATCAACTTAACAACCCCAACTCTTGCAGCCTCACAGGAGAGGTGCTCCAGCCCTCTGAGCATCTCCCTGGTCTCGTCTGGACTTGCTTCAACAGGTCCCCATCTTTCCTGTGTTGGGGCACCAGAGCTGGGTGCAATAGAAGGCAAAAGACAATGGAGAAGAAAAGGTGAGGATGACTCAGTGGCCCTTTTCAGAGCCTTTCACATAGTGAGATAATGATTTCTCCACTCCAATTTATTGTTCCAGTTCCTTGTGCATATTCCACATTGCTTATGAGGAACCCCTCTGAACAGCAATTAGAATTTGAGCTTTGACCATGGAACGTCCCACCTGCACCACGCCACTTCAGACACTCTTTTTTCCAGAGGATGAGAAAGAGCTGCTTGTGGATGAGAAGTCCATGATGGATCAAGTTCCCAGAGCCCCCCAACAGAGGTCACACAACAGAGTGGGGCAATG
The DNA here is from genome assembly GCA_013397815.1 of Aleadryas rufinucha. Classification (NCBI taxonomy): domain Eukaryota; kingdom Metazoa; phylum Chordata; class Aves; order Passeriformes; genus Aleadryas; species Aleadryas rufinucha. The sequence goes on along the minus strand of VZTH01002436.1, from coordinate 28,554 downwards.
GTAGGGAAGTACATAACCCAGCAAGACACCACAACCCACTCTCGTCAGTCAGCTGAGCTGCAATAAACCAACAGTGACAAATATTTCCCTGGTCTCTGCTGATCTGTTGGCTGCCTTGCTAAACCTGAAGCTTTGTTTTTAATGAATTTTCAGGTAACACTCTTGGAGAGTGAGCAAAGGCACATGAGCTCCTTCGAAGGAGTGTGCTAGAGGCAGTCCTTAATTACTACCCTGTTATTGCAGCTCGCTCTCCATTTCAGGAATGGCTACTCCAAGCTCTGCTTTTCTCCCTTATACACATTCTAAATTAAAGTAAATCCAGTGAATCCGATCAGGTTAGTGTATGCAATTTAGAGAAGAATTCGGTCTGTTTTTATTGCTCTTCTTTTATTTTGTTTCTTCTTAATTTTTAATTAGCGTGTAAAAAATGAAACCAGTTTTTTATTAAATCCTTATTTATGAAAATTGCTTCAAACAATGCACGGAAGAGCACTGCGTGATTGTTCATTTTACTGTGGTTATAAATATTGTATTAAATTACGTATGACACAGAAAATAGTCAGTAATTTTAAAAAGTGATTTATAAAAAAGGCAGGGTAGGCAATTGAGATGATAGAGAAGAATGTGTATGGATAATGCATGCATGTGCATACATAAACAAAAAAAAACCCCAAGAAGTAGCACGGAAAATAAAAAATTGAACACTTCAAGAACAAAGCCTAAAACTATTATGATGCTCAGACTTTCTCTTGCTATACCATATATATATATATCATATAACCTATATTAAAAAAAAACCCCTGAAAGCACAACAGAGCTAAAGAATCAATAGATAAAACACATTGTGCAGATTCCAAATGAGAAATTTAAGGAATAAAATTCTTATGCAGCTTATCTTTGGTTTTAAAGAGTCAGTCACCTGTGTGGAAAATGTGAGATCCTTCCTAAGAACAATAAAGTGGGTGGAGGTGTGTGAACCAATGCACTGGCTGCTGCATGCACAAGGCTGGAAGATATTTAACAATCAGCTGTCTTCCAGAGCTGTCAAATCTTTGAGGATTTTTGCAGTTAGCTTTTCATTTATGATTCTGCTAGTGCATAGTTCACCTTGCACTGAAAATTAAACAGTAATTGTGGGAAGGGGGAAAGCAAACCCCAAGATATAGGTATTAAAAAGGAACCACACACATAACACTTCTGATGGTATCATTTTGATTTTTCATGATAAATATATGTAAGCGACCTATCTTTATGCTCAATGCTGCTGACCAAAGCTGAAAGAGTGTCATTCAAGCAACTTGCAATAATAAATCCTTAATGGGTCGTTTTCTTTGTGACCCATTACTTTATATTAATTTATAATTTTGCTGCCTCCTATGTAAGAAAAAAAAACCCAAACCTCTCTTTCCAGTATTAGATGTCAATTGTATTCTGTGCTGTCAAAACTTACTTATCACAACAGGACAAAGGGTTAAGAAATAAGTGACAAAGGACATATGAAACCAGAGAATTAAATTGAATGCCTCCTTTGAAGAACACTGGAGGATGCTGCTGTTTCTGGATGCCTCTTAGAAACACAATTTGATCTGATTTTCTAAAAAGACAGAGGAAGATGGAAACTATGTGCAAAGCAGGCATTCAGGAAGGTCAAGTTTGTTACCCAGGTTAGTGACAGACTTTATGCACGACCTTGGTAACATGAAAAAACATCACAAATAATACATCAGCACTGAGCAGCATCCCAAGGAAACCTTACTCACCAATTTTTCCCTGTGCAGGAAGAGCTGCTTTCCCAAACTGGAGTCCTTCTGCCATAAAATTTAGATACATAAGGAAAGCCAAAGCACCTCAGGATTGTGGCTGATTGCCTGGAACCCTGGATATTAATGCCAATCAAGGTTTTTCCTGGTAATCTTCTCTATATTTCTGTTCCCTCCTCTAAAACACAATGAGTGTTTCCTATCTCCCTGAGAGCTGGAGATGCCTGTGAGGTGCTTAGATACTACAGAATGGACATCATACAAAAATAAAGGGGCTAGATCAGCTCCCTTGCACCCTGAGGATAGCTTTCAGGATCAGCACTTTCCACTGACTGTCACTCCAAGAGACCTCAGAGCCCTTCACAGGTCCCTCATTACACCCAGTAATGCTGGAAAAAAGAACAATTTTTCTCTGGGCATATTTAGAGACATCCATATTTTTAATCTGTCTTTGCTACATTATCTCTACATCCTAGGGTGTCTCAGCACAGAATATACCTATACTTCAATGGCTGTAAACCCATAAATCCCAATAAATTTCTCAATTGCAAATCCATACTAAAGCTACTTTGAAATCTCAGACTTGGCTCTCCTTTCACTTGCAGTGTTTTCTCCACCTATTAGACTCTCTCCTTCTTTACTACTGTGAGATAAAATGAGGTTTTCTTTTTCAGATCAGATCCTCTAGGTGACGAAATGGCGTTTTGCCTGGAAATTCATATTGCCTGGAGTCATGTCAAGCAGCAGTGAGATACCCTTGCAATACAAGAGGGGGAGTTACAGCAATTGATGACCAAGGCAGCCAGTGTGGTTTTATCTGCCACAAGGTAACTGAGAAGAGAAAATTCCAGTGGCTTGTTTACCAGTGCTGTCATGGTGATGTCACAGTGATGCCACTGCTGCACAAACCACTCCCTGTGCCCTGGGTGACTGACGCTGACTTTGCCCCAGACTGACACTGACTTTGCCCACCAGCAGTGGTTGCTCCATGAGAGCATCCTGAATGGGCTGACTCTGCTCTTCTCAGCATCCTTTCTTAAGAAGGAGCACTCAGGAGAAAAATGGCCTGTTTGGAGGTTGCTGTGCCCTGGTCAGGAGGCAAAGTCCCACAGGCATGCAGAACCTCCTTGGGCTGTTCATGTCTTGTCATGGAGAGTGCTGTTATCTCATGGATCCACTGACAAGCAGCCAGGATGAAATCAGCTACAGCGTGGTGAGCGTTAGGTAGGAAGATGTGACAGTTTTATCCCCATATGTTAATTACTGATGTGCAAGTTTCATAACAAGAGCAATTCCAATAAACTGGGGGGGAAAAGAAAATGTCAATTCTATCCAGATTAGATATATGTATCTCTAGATGCTTCTCAACTACATGAAGGTGTACTGATAATAAGCAGTGTATGTGCCATGAAAAACATGAAGAGTTGGCCAACTTTAAAAACTCAAGACTTTTTCATAGCAAGTGAAGCATGAAGTATCTTGTTCACTTGTATATACATACATATATATGAAGTTTGAACAAAATCTTCTGATTTTTTTCTTTACAGCTCCTACAAAACATCAGCTATTGCAGAATGTCACTGGTGAAAATACGAGCATATGTATGAAATTGATTTAATGCCAGCTAAAGGAACATTAATCTAGCTGCAAATTTTCACTGCAGGGACATGGTGCAGTAAATTTCTGCTAGTCTAACACTGGAGTTGATATTCCATGATATATGACGCTATCGTTTGGAAAAGAAAAGAAAACTTTTCTTCAAAACCTTAATTGACTCTCATATATTTCTGACTACAAATTGTACTGGATAATAAAGGCAATAAGTATAGCAAGTAAGCCCATATTTTTCAGACACTCTGAAAGATGTACAATTAAGGTATCCAGCTCACTGTATTCTCTTCATTCCCTTTATAATAACTGGGAGTTAACATTCTTAATTCACATTGATTTCCTTCATGGATTTTTTGGTTACTAACATACAAGCAGAACAAAAAGAAAAAGCCTGTGCTTCCAAGAAATCCTTCAAAGTGAACTCAATAATTGGGCTGCCTCACGGGATGATCTGTAGCAATTCTAGGTAAGGAAAGTCATGGGACTGCACCATCACTCCTTAGCAAGAGTCCAGTCTCAAGTGGTTTTCTTTTACTATGTTTTGTACACTTTACTATGAAATTGTGTAGTTAAGGGAGTAACCACAGTGACTTCAGATGCTCCAGAGATTATGCAGGGATAACCATTTTATCTAAAACTGTTCACAAAAAAAGGTCATTGGTCCCATCCCCATTTCACTACATCAAGGTCAGAGCTTTGGGTCAGTGGATGGGGACACAGTACTGCTCTTTCAGAGTCAGGAATTCACCAGGCAGGCCCGGAAGGTGGTAACTCATAGTAGAGGTGGTTAAAAACATCTTTGAAACCCTCTGTTAGCTCTGCTTCACTGACTGGTATGTAAATGATTTGGCTGCTCACTTGCACAGGGTAAGAAATGAAGGGTAAATGCCTTTTTCTGCCTGATTCAGACCAAGCATCACTGATCTGAATTGGAACATTATCTGATGTCATTAGGCAATCTGAATGGCAGCATGCCCCCATTTCCTTTGGCAGAGTTATTTTTCTTACTGCAGGAAAGAATTGTTCTTTGCTGCATCGTTTCCCTTTTCAGCAAAGATTGGAAACCAGAAGCAGCTGCAGCACCAGCCACTTGTGCTAGAAGTACTTAACATCTTCAGAAACTGTACTGACCTTTTGGTCTGAGCTTGCTTTAAACTCCAGTGACAGTGTAGCTAACAACCCTTACATGCACCACCTTTCTGATTTCTACCAGCGTTTCAGCTGTTCCAACATGAATTCTCCTGCCTTTCTCAGCAGATATGTGCACATGCACACACCCCCAGATGCCCAAACATACAGGTGAGCTATGCTTACAGACAGCTGGGCTTGCAACTGGGCATGCTTTGTTCATAGAATCACAGGATGGTTTGGGTTGGAAGGGACTTTAAAGGCCATCTACTTTATCATCCAAAGTAACATAAGAAAGCAAGACAGCTCTTTCACCCTCAGTCCAAGCTTCATGCAGCTTTTCATCAGATCCCCAGCTGGTGCACCCTGAGGAGGGCAGATCCTTCTCCCTTTTAATGATTTGCTGGGTCCCCTGTGGAAAGGCTTTTTCCCCTCTGTACTTTTTATCAGGTTCTGGTAGCAAGTCACCGTCAGGACTTGACTGGTTATAGGGGTGAGCACTTGGTCTGACTCCAAAGATACCTTGAAGACTCCAAAGGCAGGAGATTTTTGTAAAGCATTTCCAGTCCAATGACTGTTTCAGAAGTGGGACATGTCCTCTACAGTCCTGAGATGCTGCTTGTCTAACTGCATGTCTTTTTGCCCTGTCTCTCCAGATGGAACAGCTGGACTGGGATTTTAGAGCATTTCCAGTGGCAACCTTAAAGAGCCCCTGATGTCTCTGCACAGGAAAGGGACATGGCCATGCCAACCATACCAAAAAAGTAGATGTTGTAGTGTTCTGTAATAGACATTTTATTGCAAACTGTAAAAGTGATCCCATTTGCATCTGTTAATAAAGGCAGACCCATCTGCAGTCTGTGTTCAGCCATTCCAGAGTAATCTGTCCCATGGATTAGCTGAGGTCCTGCATATGCCACCTCACAAACAAGTGATGGATGTCACAAATAGCTGGACCCTGAGGGTTTTTTAGGACTCTGCTGGGAGCAGTCCATTCTGAAATCTAAACTACCCCAATTGCCATGCAGAGATCAGGAGTATATTTCAGCAAGAACTGAAAGGTAAAAGCTCAGAGGCAGCATAAATAGAGTCAGATTGTCCTTAGCTTAATGGAAGAAGGACAATAAAATGTAAACACAAAGTGTCCAGCTTCAATCTAAGAGTGATTCAATCAGCCACACATGCAGATTAAATCAAAATGTTTGCATAAGAATAAATGATGGTGGGAGCAAGAGAAGATGGTCAAAAGGAATGCAGGTTTCTTACCATATATGTATTTTATACAAAAAACGGCTGAACTTGCTTTGAAGGTGACCTTCTGGCAGAGGATAAACCTGACAAATTTCACTCCAAGGCTGGAGATTCAGAAGATAAAAAATGGTTGCAATCAATAGTGGAACAAAGAGGCAACTTTACCCTTTGGCAATAGGGAAGGGCACGGCTCTGCTGGGTCACAAAGTACAACCCTAAAAGTTTTTGGTGCTGCTTGCTCAGAGATTCCTGCAAACCCTCTGTAGTCACATAATGTGACATCAAGAAATTTTTCTTCTATGTCTTGGCATGTACAGGTTTTTTCAGCCATTTTACATGACAAGCAGATGGAAAAAATGGAACTGGAGCCTTCTCTCTGAAGATGGAAAAATTGAATTCTAAGTCACAAGTTCCCACTTTAAGTTGAAAAAAAAACCAAAACAACCAAAGAACCTACTCTGATGATTTTGGAAACAAAAGTTTTCAGTTAACTTATTTATTCATCAACGTTTGCTATTTTGAGTCCCCTGAAATTCTTCTATTTTTTCAAAAGAATTAATAATATTTCATTTCTGCTTACTCTTGGCAAATTTTTGTTCCTTTTTGTTGTCCATAGAACATTTGTTTGTTAATGGTTTCCATTAACTGATCAGTAGCTTTAACCATTAACTCTTTCCAAGCCCTTTCTTTCTTTTTTAACTTTGTCCAAAAACATAAAACACATCAGTGGCCAGAGTTTTTATTAGAACTCCGGAATAACAATTCCTCACAGCAGAAAGAACCACAGGTTAATCAAGTTTGGAAATGAACTCTGAAGACCACCTGGTTCAATGGTTTTCTCAAAGAAAGGCCAGCTAAAATCCGGTTGCTCAACACCCCATCCATCTGATTTTTTAACTGACCAAGGTGAGATTTCACAGCTTCTCTGGTCCCCCTCAGACTCTGCTCACCAGGCAAGTGCTTCAGCCCCAGCCATCTCTGTGGGGCTTTGCTGATCTCCTGCACTTTGCAATGCCTTACTTGCAAAGGAGAGTCCAGTGCTGGACACAGCAGTGCAGATGTGGGCTCAGAAGAAAAAAACCAAACCAGCCCTTCTGCAGACTGATCCTTTTCAATTTGCATCTTACACAGCAGCAGGTGAAGGTACACAGAACCTTCCAGGCTCAGCTTTCACCCTGACTGCTCAGGAGCTGTGCCTGCATTTGCTATGACAAGCGACCCTCAGATTTCTGGCAGCAGAAGTTGTCAGCTTTCCAGTATTGCAGTTTTTTAGGTCTTAGAACTATCAGGCTGTCAATGCCATGGGCTGCTGACCTAACAGGATTGTCAGCAGATGTACCCACTGAATCCCTCCCCATCGTTGTGACTTTCTAGCACATTTTTCTTTGGCTTCAGGATGCTTAACAGAGCTGCAGAACACTTGTCCAAGTAACAAGGGTAACAATGACAGCAACAATAGCAGCAGAAGGAAAAAAGACTCATGCAATCAGTCAGGGAGGAAATTAGGACACTGAGGTTGGGGACTAGGGGTAGGGGGGAATGCTGCAACTGACAGGAAAGTAGATTGAGTTTGAAAAGATTTTTTAGGTCTGTATACAAGACGACTCAAGAATATCCCACCTGAGGCTATCTGTGAGCTCACCTTCCGAGATGGCTTTGTTGTCAGCACGAGAGACAATGCTTTTTGAAAACCAAGACAGCACATACACAGGAAACCCATAGTTACACAGCCAGGTGGAATCAGGCTTAGACAAAGAGAAACATATATTTCTTAAACTATCCAAGAGTTGCTTCAACTTAGATGTAAGACAGCACAATGTAGGTACAAAAAAAAAATTAGTAAAGCTGACCTAGAACTGCAGTAGACTGCTTGGTTAACTATAAGCCAAATTTCAGTTTCTCCAGGAGACATCTGTAATCTCTATGTGCCACAGGTGGAAGTATGAGGATTTCTGAAAACATGATTTGGGGATTATTTTAAGCTTTTTCTTTCCAACTGTACTAGTTTGGCCCCTGCATGGACAAGGAAAGGAAAATGGTGCTTTCAGAGGCTTTTTTTTTTCACACTGAGATTTGATCTGCCTCTAACAGCATGCTATTGCATGCTATGAATAAAGTCAGCTAGCAACATGGTCATCAGGAAACTGCAGATCAGAATTATTTTTCTTACTCTGCTAGTGACTTGGGATTAGACCTTGAATAAATTATTTTACCCCTCTGAGCATGTTGTCCAGAGAGGCTGTGGACCCCTCGTGCCTGGAGGTGTCTGAGGCCAGGCTGACTGGGGCTCTGAGTAACTGATCTAGTGGAAGGTGTCCCTGCCCATGGAAGGGGGTTGGAAATGGATGATCTGTAAGGTCCTTTCCAATTCCAACCATTTTATGATTCTACAATTCCATGATTCTGTCTTCTTTAGTTTTCTATTTTGCTGTGTGAGCAACAGAGTTGTGGTAGCTCCAAGGATTTTCAGCAGGTCTGGCTTTGATATGAGATCCAGATTACTACAACATAGCTGGACCAGAGCATCTGTGTTTGCTCTAGGTCTTGCATCACCCTGTCCTTCTTGTATGCTGCAGTGTTCCTCATGAAGGAGGGGTTTCAGACTATACACAAGCACTGAACTTTTCTTTTTTACCCGATATATCCTCATCTTCTAACAGAGTCTTTTTCTGGGAGTGAAAGTAAAAATTCTCCACTAGCTGAAAATGGTTCCTAGTTTTTCCCTGCTGATTTGTGCACAAGGTGCCTGGTCAGTGCTCAGGAGGCTTCTTGACATTTTAGTAGATCAAATTCGAATCATCTGATCCCCGTCTGTGCTTTTAATTCCCAATCTGTCCCTTTGGCTACATCCTGATTAATGAAATAAACAGGACCAGAACAGCACAGGACTGGGGCCCCAGCATTGTTTGAAACACAAACTTTTATTTCCCTGCATACTCCACTTTCATAGAAAATGGTCAGGCTGGTCCAGGGAACAGTGTGAATCCAGAGGCAGTTTGGATGCAGACGTGTGTTTTGGAGAAGGGAATTTAGCCACACATGCACAATCTGCAGTGTGCAAGCTCTGCCCATGTCAGAGACTTCCATATTTCACCTGGCTTGAATTTTGAATTGCATCCTTAAAGCATTCTAGGAATGCTGCTGCCTAATTTTGACAGCCATAAAAGATTTCCCCATGAGGAAAGGGCTTCTTGGAACTCGCATCTGGGAGAAAAAACCCTTTCCAAAAAATGACCAGCGATTCCTAATAGCACAAGAGATGAATGACAAGTGCACTTTCCACAGAAATTTTGCTCTCAGATCAGGCATGTCTGAAGAAATCCCTTGGTCTCCCTAGGAGATCTGTCCTGTCATGAAATGGAGGCTGTCACAGACAGAACCTTAAAGAAAGCATGATGCAAAAGCAAAATATAATTATTGCTGAACAGCTTTTAGATTTTATTTTAAATTCTTAGGTTTTTATAAGAAAAGGAGGTGAGAGGCAGGATCATCACACAGCATAGCACAGAAAATATTTGCACTGGCTTTACACCTGTGCATCTCCACTGAGTTTTGCTGATCTACTTATAGAAGCAAGAAAGAAGATTCTGGCCTAGAGAATCAAACATCAACAACAAAACTAGGGGGAAAATTTTATATTTTGTTTTTCACTCTCCCAACTTTTTTCTTAATAAAACTTCAGACTATAAAAGCACAATAAATACAGATAGCACATTAAAAATGCTTCTGCATATCAGGAAATTATGTTCTTAAAGCAATTTTGGATTCCCACCTGTCTTTACAGTGGAGCACTGAATAGCTTGTTTGTGCTGAATCTATTGTACAAACTATTAAAAAGCCAATAAATCCAAATTACATATTAAAATATAAATTGAGTTTAGGAACCAAGACCAGACTAAGAGGAAAAAAAAATCTCTTTTTCTTTGAAACTATCTTAAAACCTTTACTGACATTCATTTTCTTTTCTTCACTGATTTTATTGACAGCCAATTTTGATAGGTTCTCTTTTTTGCCAGGTTTCAATATTTCATGACAGTTGACAATCCAGGGTTGACATAGTGATAGGATTTGATATGACCCCCAATACTTAAAAGACAACTTTATTTTGGAAGCAATAGCTGCCAACACTTTAAATAGACATGCAGACCTGATATATTACACCTTTCTTGTATGGCAGCAAAATATGATGCAAAGTGAGCCACCAAAATCTTTGTCTTGTTTTCCCTGTGAATAAAAGTCCCCAAGGGAGCAACTTACTATTTTTCTCTTCCCTTTGTGTTTATTTATGCATTTTCCCATTGCTACCATAGGAATACAGGCAGCAGGTGTTGCAGCACAGCTGGAAAGGATATCAGTGAGGTCACACAGGGAGTTTTGGGGTGTTGCACAGTAGCAGGGGCTCTGGCCAGACAAGGGAGAAGCTGTGTGTGAAGTGCAGTGTCTTCCAGCTCCAGGTCCTAATGCTCTGCCATCCTCATGGAACACAAAGAAAGCCTGTGACTGAACAGAGAACCAAAAATAAGATGTATCGACACAATCCTTTGTGTTCCAAAAGCTAGAGGAAACAGCCTCAAGATGTTTTTATTGGATATTAGGAAATTTTCTTCACTGAAAGGGTTGTGAAGCACTGGAAGAGGCTGTTCAAAGCAGTGGTGGAGTCACCATCCCTGGAGATGTCTAAAAGATGTGTGGATGTGTCGCTGAAGGACCTGGTTTAGTGGTGGGCTTGGCAGTGCTGTGCTGATGGTTGCACTCAGTGATCTTAGGGGCCTTTTCCATCCGAATGATTCGGTGATTCCATGGCATGGGATCTTAAGGATTGACCCAATTCTGAGCCTTCCCCTCCACAGCTTCTGTAGAAGAGAGGAATCCTGTGAAGGAAAGAGATGTCTGAGGAAGTAACAAAGGCATCCCTGAATATCCCTCTACTGTGCCATGCCACAGAAGTCCCCAAATACTGAACAAAATTTTGAACAAAAATTCCAGCTGCAAAGATCTGCTTTATCAGCTTCTAGAGTAGCTTTGGCTTTAGAGAGACACAAAGATACATATTCCTAAGGGCAGCAGTTAGGACCTTTTTCTGGGATCTGACTTATGCTCTGACACTTCAGTTCTCTACTGTTCATGGCAAAGATGTCAGCAGATAACCTACTTCTGTAAATTTGACTTAAAATTTATATAGGTACAACAATTAAAACCAACATCCTGACATCTAATTGCTCCCTTCTGCTCTCTTTTGGGACATAAAGACCAAATTCTTTCCACATTATTCCACTAGCCCCATCTGCACCAGGGTGTCTATTTAAAGAGCTGCTAACAAGTAGTTTATGCTACCTTTGCTGGGGCCTTGGCATGGTCCTATCATATTTTTTTAAGGTGCTTTAGCACATCAGCTCCGCCAAAACAAGATTTGTAATTTTGAAAACAAGGATATCTGGAGAAAACATTCAGGCCTTTTATCTTTTAAGAAAGTAAAAAGCTCCTTCTAGAAAGCCATTATTTCCTTCTTCCTACTGAATGCAACATAAGGGCACTTTCTGAACATTAGTTATACTGTTATTCATAATAACTGGATTCCATTTAAGAACCTAACACAGCTGACCTGACAAAAACAGCTATTACTGCACATCAGCCCCATGTCTATGGCAATGCCTTCTATTTGGGTGTAGTATCCATGACAGAGTCCCCCAAAGGGACAGATCCCCAGTTCTGTTCCCCTGGCTGGCAGAATGCCCTGCCCCGCTTTCCCCTGTGTTTGGGGGCCCCGCCTATGTCCCACCCCCCTGCCCAGAATTGTCTGCTGGAGTCCCGGGAAAAGCAGAATCTCCCCGGGCACAGCTCTCTTTCGCCTCAGCCTCTCGGAAGGAATAAAGCTCTCCTGGAACCTACACAAAGCCCTCTCCGTTCTTACCGCTGGGCATGCTGGGCCAGCCTGGCCGGTGTCAGGGACACCGGCCGGCACCCTGACATTTGGGTGTCAGAGCTTCTCCTCCTGATTAACACATTCTACTTCAGGTTGCTTTTATAAAGATGAAAAATGCAGTCATGCCCATTTTGTGCACAGGAGGTGAGCACAGAAACACTGCAATGACTTATGTGCAAAGTCTTTGCCCCAGACGTAAATCACGCTCTGGAATCTAAATTGCAACACTACTGTAATTTCCTTGCCTATTCCATTAAACCAAATTTGCTTAAACTAATGTAGCAGCAGAAGCTCTGTGTACAAGAGCAGTGTTGCATCAAAGGTTTCCCCTCTGCTAGTCACAGACTATGAAAGGGGAAGGAGTCACCTGAGCTAACTTGAGTGATCTGTACTATAGATGTGTACCATGTCTGATCATGACAGTGCCATTTGAGATCTCCAAGAGTCTCACAATCTGGCTTTTAGCATCTGCTCTTGAAGACTGTCAGTCTGTGAGGTACTGTCTCAATTCAGACTTCCTTGTGCAGTTGTTCAGAAACCTCAAGCCATCTCACGTGGCACTAGAAACCTGTTTGTAGGCAAACAAATCAAGATCCAGCTTGGATCCAGGCAGCTCCAGTACCTTTAGTTGGTGCAGAGTCACACAAGGAAACAATGCCTCTCTTTCACACCTGTCCCTTTTAAAGCCATGTTCACTGCCCACTCTGCATGGTCAGCAATTTCCTACTCCAGTAATCTTCTACTGTTCCTCCTTGCATTGCTATAAAGGTAATCCCCAACGAGTTAAAAAACCTCATTTCTGTGATTTTATGAGATGCCATTTGAAGGAGGTCAGGGGAAGGAGTTCACATGTTTATTATTAGCAACCAGCAATTTAATTTTTCAGCTGCTTTACCTCCTTTAGCATCTCTTGCCGTAAGTTTCAGGCAGCTGCTCTGGGAGGTGTTCAGCTGTATGAATTATAACCTGACTTTGAGCAGGAGGTTTAAGTACACAAAGTGAGTCACTTGATTGATGGCTCATTTGATGAACTGTGCAGTCAGGGTCCTTGCTCTGCTGCAAACCTGACTGCACAGTCAAAACTGCAGCATCCCTGGCTTGCAGGAGGATTCAGGGTTAGTAGCTGTACTATAATAAAATCTGCATCACTGTAGAGCTGATGTCTTGTATCTTGCCTATCTCTCCCCCTCAGCTGCTTTTCATTGTTCATGTAAGCAGTCCAGGTCTGGGGGCTTTCTTCTTGTCCCTCATTCTTCTGTGTTGTATCCCACAGGAATACCAGCAACAGGCCAGCAAAACCCTCAGTAAAGTAAGAGTGCTGGTGGGATGGCCCTAATAGGGAAATAGCCCTTAGGTTAGGGCGAGTCCCCGAAGGCTCCCAGGAGGCATAGTTTTAATTATTCCAATATATGGATCTCCCCAGTTGGTAATTGGCCTCCTTGTTTCCCTCCCCTTTATACCATTTATGTACACCGCCTAGAAGCTTCTTTTCAAATTGTACCCCCATTGGCCTCTTCCCCTTAATCCTGCCTTCCCTTCCCCCCTATTCGTCCTTACCCCCTTACTCCGCCCCCTGGCCCTCAGCCCATTGGCCCTGTTGCTCTGCCCGCCCCTTCCTCCCCATATATCTGTCCCTTTCCAGGCCCTCCATCTTGTCTTTGTCCTTGGCTCCCTTCGGTGTCATGTGTCCTCTAATAAACCTGCCTCTGGATTACCCAACCAAAGACCCTTCCTGCCTCCTTTGCTGCCTGCAACCGCCCTGCCTAGCGTGCCTTTGGCTGGCCCCTCAGCGCCGAAGCGGCTACCCTGCACGGTGACGCTTCCNTGCCTATCTCTCCCCCTCAGCTGCCTTTCACTGTTCATGTAAGAAGTCCAGGTCTGGCGGCTTCCTTCTTGTCCTTCATTCCTCTGCTCAGGCCAGTCTGTCCCATCAGCTGCAAGAATTCCTGTGGCCTCTTGTCTCCAGCTGGCTGACCAAGAACAAGGTCTCTGTTGCATTGTTACGTTTTCACAGGAGTGAATTTCAGAAAAAATCCCTGAGCTTGAATATAATGGACAGTCAAAATATCACCAGTGAGAGCTGGTCTACTTCTATTGATTTGTTTGGTTTTTGATGAAAGAAAACTGTCTGGAAAACTTACATCCTTTCTGTTTTTCAAACAGTAAAAGTAACTGTTCACAAAAAGTGACACATGAATCACGGGGACAGCTCAGCTATCAAGGGAACCAGGGTGCCTAAAGGGAAAGGAAATAGAGGTGAGGACACCAACCTAAGGAAGAGTGAAAAGTTCTGGACTATATTTTCACAATTCACCACAGCAGCTTAGACAGACACAATTCAGTGTTAAGCCTGACAGGAGGTTTTGGTGAGGTGGGTGTCGGTCTCTTTTCCCAGGTAACAAGTGACAGGATGAGAGAAAATGGCCTCAAGTTTTTCCAGGGGAGATTTAGATTAGATATTAGGAAAAAATTTCTTCATGGAAAGGATTGTCAAGAATTGGAACAAGCTGTCCAGGGAAGTGGTGGAGTCACTATCCCTGGAAATGTTAAAAAAACTTGAGGGTTTTGACTGGCACTTGAGGATGTGGTTTAGTGGTGAATATGGTGGTGGTGCTGGGTTGATGATTGGACTCAGTGATCTTAGAGGCCTTTTCCAACTTTAATGATTCTGTGATTCTATAAAATGTCTCTGAACTGCAACAATTTGAATGTTTGTGAGGATGAAATATTTGGATGTGAGGGGGATGGACTTGAAAGGTAAAGTTCCATTTTCACTCTGCCAAATTTACCCAAAAGTTCTATTCTCCAGCCTCCAAGCTCCCTGATCCCACCAGCAGATTTTGTGGGAAGGCAACATTGACCTCACCAGAGGAAGATGTGTGTAGGAAGCACTTAAACCCACTGAACACATTCAAGTCCATGGCATCACAGGATATACAAATTAGGGTGCTGAGAGTTGACTGATTCATTGCCAAGATCCTTGCCATTGCTTTTGAAAGGCCCAGGGAAGTGGTGGAATCATTGTAGATGTGATACTTGGGGATGTGGTTTAGTGATGGACTTGGCAGTGTTGGGTTAATGGTTGGACTCAATGATCTTGTGTGATTTGGAATGATGATGTTTGTCTTCCCAAGTAACTGCTATGAGTGAGGGAGAGCTGCTTCCCTGGGCACGGCTGAACACCCTCCTGAACATGGGAAGTGGTGAATGAATTCCTTGTTCTGCTTTGCTTGTGTGCATGGCTTTCGCTTTACTTATTAATGTGTCCTTATCTCAACCCACGACTTTTCTCACTTTTGCTCTTCTGTTTCTCTTTCCCATCCCACAGGGAGCAGGGGAGGACTGGAGTGAGTGGTTGTGTGGTACCTAGTTGCTAGCTGGGGTTAAACCATAACAGTATTATATAAAACACACGTTATTATAGTGTATTAAACACACATTATTATATTATATTATTTTTGTACAACTGGCAGTGTATTTGTTATGAATACCTCATATGTACTGTGCTCTATACATGTTACATGAAGCGCTTAGCAGTTCATATGCAGACACTACAGCAAAGGCTTTTTATAGATATCTACAAACGTGTTTATGGAGTTGGCTATTACATAAAACCACCAGCAACAGCTTCTTGAGGAACCCAGTTCTGTCAGTGCATGTTAGGGAAGATCTGAAAGCTGCACGGAGCTCCTCAGGAGACACCGGCCTCGTGCTGCCTCCTTCCTGCTCCCTGATTGCATTTAGACAAGAGGTAGGGGCTCAGACAGGGCTGTGCTGAGGCTGAGGAAATTTGAAGAGGCAGGAGAGTTCAAATGTCACCAGTCTTGAATGACATGTAAAAACAAGTCATGGCAATGAGATTTTGGAGCCAGACACCTCAGTCTCACTTATTCCTTGTGCTAGTTGTCTGCATCAATGCCCAGATCAAGCCCCCAGGCTGGGAAGATGACAGATA
>VZTH01002436.1:0-12439 GCA_013397815.1 Aleadryas rufinucha | reverse complement strand
CTCTGCCAAATTTACCCAAAAGTTCTATTCTCCAGCCTCCAAGCTCCCTGATCCCACCAGCAGATTTTATAGGAAGGCAACATTGACCTCACCAGAGGAAGATGTGTGTAGGAAGCACTTAAACCCACTGAACACATTCAAGTCCATGGCATCACAGGATATACAAATTAGGGTGCTGAGAGTTGACTGATTCATTGCCAAGATCCTTGCCATTGCTTTTGAAAGGCCCAGGGAAGTGGTGGAATCACTGTAGATGTGATACTTGGGGATGTGGTTTAGTGATGGACTTGGCAGTGTTGGGTTAATGGTTGGACTCAATGATCTTGTGTGATTTGGAATGATGATGTTTGTCTTCCCAAGTAACTGCTATGAGTGAGGGAGAGCTGCTTCCCTGGGCACGGCTGAACACCCTCCTGAACATGGGAAGTGGTGAATGAATTCCTTGTTCTGCTATGCTTGTGTGCATNATCCCTGGAAATGTTAAAAAAACTTGAGGGTTTTGACTGGCACTTGAGGATGTGGTTTAGTGATGGACTTGGCAGTGTTGGGTTAATGGTTGGACTCAATGATCTTGTGTGATTTGGAATGATGATGTTTGTCTTCCCAAGTAACTGCTATGAGTGAGGGAGAGCTGCTTCCCTGGGCACGGCTGAACACCCTCCTGAACATGGGAAGTGGTGAATGAATTCCTTGTTCTGCTTTGCTTGTGTGCATGGCTTTCGCTTTACTTATTAATGTGTCCTTATCTCAACCCACGACTTTTCTCACTTTTGCTCTTCTGTTTCTCTTTCCCATCCCACAGGGAGCAGGGGAGGACTGGAGTGAGTGGTTGTGTGGTACCTAGTTGCTAGCTGGGGTTAAACCATAACAGTATTATATAAAACACACGTTATTATAGTGTATTAAACACACATTATTATATTATATTATTTTTGTACAACTGGCAGTGTATTTGTTATGAATACCTCATATGTACTGTGCTCTATACATGTTACATGAAGCGCTTAGCAGTTCATATGCAGACACTACAGCAAAGGCTTTTTATAGATATCTACAAATGTGTTTATGGAGTTGGCTATTACATAAAACCACCAGCAACAGCTTCTTGAGGAACCCAGTTCTGTCAGTGCATGTTAGGGAAGATCTGAAAGCTGCACGGAGCTCCTCAGGAGACACCGGCCTCGTGCTGCCTCCTTCCTGCTCCCTGATTGCATTTAGACAAGAGGTAGGGGCTCAGACAGGGCTGTGCCGAGGCTGAGGAAATTTGAAGAGGCAGGAGAGTTCAAATGTCACCAGTCTTGAATGACATGTAAAAACAAGTCATGGCAATGAGATTTTGGAGCCAGACACCTCAGTCTCACTTATTCCTTGTGCTAGTTGTCTGCATCAATGCCCAGATCAAGCCCCCAGGCTGGGAAGATGACAGATAATTTAATTCCTAACTCTTTCGTGTATATACTGTTCCCAGGACTTGCTCTGTGATTTCTTTCCAGGCTGCACTTTTCCAGCCACTCAAATATTACTTTACAGCCATGTTTTGAGTCAAGTCTCAATTAGAAGCTGCTTATGGAGTTTGGTGATGTCATTGGATGAAGTATCTCTCCCCAGAAATAAAGTACTATTGGTTTGTATCAAACGTCTTCATAATCTGGAATCTTTCCCACTTGCTAATGCAGAACAGAGAGGTCTGAGTAACAGGAAAATACTCTTAATATCACAGATTATTCCTCCATGGGGCAATTTGTCAGGAGCAGTCGTGAAGGTTGTGATCCACATTCACTCCTGCAAGATCACAGCAAGGGAAGGTACAAGAGAGTAGTTTCTGGAATAAGGAGCAGGAAAAGGGTGAAAAGAGCAGGGTAAGCAATTCTCAGAAGCTCTTTGGAAAAATATAAACAATCTGGTAAGGGGGAGGAGGTGTGGGAGTTGAGCAGAAGAAAATTAAAAGGATAATTAGAAGAGAAAAAAAAATGCGTTGCTGAGAACATTTTAGCTGGTGAAGCCAGGGATTTCAGATGAATTCACAGCAGACAGATGGTAAAAAGGGGGAAAAAACCACCAACCAACAGTACACCCTATAATCAGTTCCTGAGCATGAATATTAGGGGGATTTAGTTAGGGATAGGGAATAAGGAGCTGGCAGCCTTAGGACATAATTATTTTGTTTTATATCTTTGCAACAGAAGAAGAGGGATCAGAGCAACTAGACACAAAAGCCACAGCCCTGGTTTGTTGTGGGGTGTGAGCTGGAACAGTCAAATAATCCTCACCATCTACATAGATTGATATTTTAGCTGCAGTTTTCACATTTCCATGTGATTGTAGTTGGGATTCCCTTTTTTTCTTGGACATAAATGTCTCTGTGCCCCTGGAAGTCTAATTGATGAACAAATGGGTTAAATAGAGAAGTCTTTTTGCCAATCAATAATCAGTGCATCCAAAAAAAAAAAAAAAAAAAAAGTGGAAATAAAGGACAAATCATAACCAACTCAAGCACCCCATTCCTCCCTTCTCTGATGACATCAAATAACAGAAGCTGTAATAAGCAAAACAGGAAAGAAGGAAAACCATCTCCTCAACGTCTAAGAAAGCACAGACCTTCCCAAAGCAATAGGGTGAAGGACAGAGATTTGGAAAGCTGCTCTGATTGCAATGCACCCTCATGGCATGGGGCACAGACCAAGGCAGCAAAATTGCTTTGGCTAGCACCACAAATGCCGTTTTCTTGCTCTGGATGCAAAAATGACCCATACAAACCAGCTTGGAGGTCCCTTCACAGTATTCCCCAGAGCCCTGGATCTATGTCTCAGCCCTTTGGGGGCAGGTAGGGTGGCCCCATGACATAGTCTTTGGCAGAGATGCTTCAGTTTGGGTTGTTTCTCTTTTTTTAGTGGCTAGACTTAGACGCTCTACACAGTATCAGCTTTCTTGAGGGACACGCTTACAGAGGGGACTTGTTACTCCTGTCTAGCCTGAAGCTGGGCTCAACCTATACCCAAGATGAAAAGAATCCTCATGCAGACTTGGAAAGGCCCTAAAAATATGAAACATTTCATTAGAAAAAGCTGTTTCCGGATGAAATTACTAGCAGAACTCCCATTGATTCAATTAAGGAAAGAATCACTATGTTTCTAGCCCCCAAACCTGCTTATACATGAGGACATCTGACTCATGAGGATAGTAACCAGAGGCAAGCTATTCACACAGTTTATTTTTCATGGAATCATGACTCTGGACAGCACAGATGAGACCAAATTGATATTAAATAGGGAAGCATTTTTATATAAGGCCAAAGCTTTCAGATAATTTTGCTGATTTCAATGATAATTTAAATTTGCAAAGCCATGCTAATTGGGAATATTTTTAACAGAGGTATTACTGAAAATGAAAGGAAATTAAATGGGAATGAAAGAAAAAATACCCACAACCTTTGTGATTCCTCTAGTGGAGTCTCTCTCATGAAGGTGATTTGATTTTGAAGTGTTGCAATTTGCACATTATTGGTTCATGCCCGGTTGGAAACATGTTGTGTTTTGTGTGGCTTGATTGGGTTTAGTTACTTTTTTTACTGCTGAGGTGCTGAAAACTGAATAAAGAAAAAGAAAAAGGATTTTCACAAGCACGTGTGTCACAGATAGGTGTGAGATCAGGAGGGAGTTATCCATCCTAGCCAGGGATTTCCCGTATTTCCTCTCACTCCGTGTGGTGCTGCTCATGAGCTGTGAGTCTCTGGACACGATCCTGGCTACAAAGATCACCACCACCAGGAGAGAGCTGCAGCCTCCCCAGCCCTGGCCACGGGGGCAAGCAGAGACCTGGCAGGCTCTCCCAAGACCATTTTTTCATGCAAACTCCATGTTGTCCAAAGGTTTCCCAGAATCCCTCAGAAGCAGCTTCCCAGGCTTCCCACTCCCTCCAGGGCAGCAGCTCCACTCAAACAATGGGCTGCCTGAAACATCATCAGCTGTGGGAAGTTTCTTACAACAGCTCTGACCTAGATCATGTTCTCTCCAAACCTCTTCCTCTCCCAGCTCTTGGATGCCTCAAGACCTCTTTTGTGCCACCCAAACTTAAGAATAAAATGGCCTGAAGGGCCTGAAACTGAAAGAAATGTCAGATTATGGTGGGTAAAACTGTTTCACTGGAACTACAAACCTTCTTTCAGAAGAATTTCTAAAGAATTAAAGCCTCCATTTCACCCTGGCACAAGGCCTGGCTTTGCAACAGCTATTTCCATATTTCAGTTGTTTCTTCTCAGAGGCTGTGATTCCTTGATAGATCAGAACTTGCATCACTTCATCTCCCACTTAACTAATTTGATGAAGAAAATGGAACTGCTATGGTGGCAATTTAAGTGCATTAAAGGAAAAAGTCAATTCAAAATTTTGATTCACCAAATTTAAAGTCCATTTCCATTATATTTAATAACTTCAGCCTCTCTTAGTTCATCTGTACTTATCTTTAAGTCTGCATGGCTGGGTGGCATTAGAAATAAGAAGATTATTCATAGTAGGGTGCTCTGCTATGAACTTTTTCTTAGCTCTCAGTAGAGATAAAGAATATTTGCTCAACTGTATATCATTTCATAATCACATGAGTGGTTGGCTTTTCTGCTCTTATAAAATCATATCTCACACCATCAGCCACAGACCTTTCAAAAAATACCAAAGAAGGTATAATTAATTCAAACTGAGTAATCATTAAAGTATGAGGATAGTCGGAGACATGCTTTTTCATTTCCCTCCAAGCACACATGAATTATGAGATCCAAGTCACAGCTCCTGTAAGGGACTAGTTCATGCATTTGTGGAGAGGAGGGAACTTGCTGCATGAATTCTCACCTTTTCTCTGTAGATCCATGCACAGAGCATTTGGGTCTGAAGGCCTGAATCGTGATGTGCTTCACCACACCATGGAAAAGTAGGAGAGGAAGGGAGCTCAGAGGAAAAGCTCTGTAAGGACTGGCATGGCTGGGAGGGAGCAGGCTGGAAGGCTTCCTCTTGGGCTGGCAGCAGCTGCTTCACATCTGGAGGATTTAAGGAGTGACTGGGGAGGGGGGAAAAGTGAGAGGAAAACTTCCTCAAAACGCAATCCTGCAGCAGCTGGTGCTTCCCGGTCTGTGGAGTCAAGGAGAGAGAGCGGAGCCCTCGGAGCCAGCGTGGGAGCAGGTGGGGGAAGGTGCTGCTGTTATTTGCAGCAGACGTTCCTTAGCAACAACCTCGAGCAGATGGAAGGCCGGGTACCACAGCGCAGAGCCTCCAGCAGCAGCCCCTCAGCCTCCTCAGCCTCTCCTTGTGCAGGGGGAGGTGAGGCAACACAGCAAATTCTACCAGAGAGCTTTTCTCCAGACAAAAGGAAGGGGTAAGGAGATCGCTTTGGCTCGTGCCAGTCTGAAGCGTAAAGAGATGTGAGCAAATTTCATTAAACAAGTTTGATAAACACCAGCAATATTGTTGTAATTGCGTAGTAGTTGTTGCATATACACATACAAACATATTCCTTTACTATAACTGAGTAACATGCATTTCTAGGAATACTGAGAAATCTTGGAAACTTAAAGAACATAAATGTGATTACAAATATCTTTAGGTTATCCTGAACCATGCTTGATTAAAAAAAAAAAAAAAAAAAGGAAGATATCAGGTCTTAATCTGTATCTGAAGTAAAAGGATGATATCAGGTCCTAATCTGTGTCTGAAGTAAAATACAAAGTGATTGATTATCCACAGTTAAAAAGGTTATTTGAAAATGGACAGTTCACAGATGCAGAGGATTTCAGAGAAAGTCTGCATTGACAGATGGATGTATTACCAAATTAAAGAAAACAGGAACCTTCTGTGGGATAACTAATTAATCTTGTACATGGAGAATGTGGAGAATCATCAAAGTTGAACACAGATAACAGCAGAGGTGGGGCCTCCTGCAGAGAGTGTCCATAAAACTATAAAAAATACCACCAACATCTGCAGACATCCCTCTTTCCTTCAAAATCAGGTGTGCAGAACTGAGCACTCTGATATCCTCTATTATGATATTGCATATGTAAATATTGTTCTATCATTAAAGGAAAAGGAATTCTACTGGTTGTATTTGATCTGCCTACATGCCCTTGAGGTCTGGCTGTAATCTGCATGCAAAAGCAAGGGGGGAACAAAAGTACAAAGGCCATAAAATTTCATGGTCAATAAAAAGCCATAACTGTCTCTAGGGGGAAGGACAAAAGCTCTCTTTTCAGATTTTGTACATAACAAGTAGTAGTGGTATTTCTTACATCTTCTCAGGGGCAGGATGTTTGAAACACCTCTATGGCCAAATTAGAATTATGTTGGTAAGACTCTTGCCTTCAATTCCTCTTTTCTATTAATATCACCATCGACAAAAATCTGATAGATTAATTGATTTATCTTCCTTGATTACCTTGATTAATCAGGACGTAGGTGAGCCTTTTAAAGACCTAGGAATAGGTCTGTAGCCAGCAAAAGCAGATAAACACTTGATTATGTATTCTGGTGAGTCAAGCTCACCCATATGGGATCTCATCTCCATTTCCCTTCTGCTAATCTACCTCTTAGCAACATTTTAGCAATTCCTGTGGGTGATACATCAGTGAACAGAAATTGGAAAATGGCAGATGAGTCCGAACGTACTTCCATTAAAGCCAATGGATTCTTTATTCCATTAACACCAAAGACACCACTCTGAGCAATAATGGTATTTAATATTATTTCTTTGGCAATGTCTGGACAAAAGGAGAATTCCTTTTTTTTTTTTTTTCTTCCTCTTCTGTAGAATTAAAGATTAAAAAGAATGCAACCAAAGCAAGGCTGAAGTTTTCTGTCTTATCAGAATTTAGAAATGGTCCAAAATTTCGCAATTTTGAGGAGCTTGTTAATTTTCCAGGCTTCTTACAGGTATCCTACAAATTTTTCTAATTCTAACCTTTTGGCCCACTTCCTTGTCCACCAAGTTAGCAAAGTTTCTGATAATTCCCAGTTTCTTGACATCTCATCTGCCAGATAGGACAAGATCTGAGCACAGAGCTGCTTCATGGAGCCTCAGGAGCCAAAACTCCCTGTCTGGTAGCTACGAGACCACTGTGCTCTCAGGCTCTCTGGGGTTTCCACAGCTCCAGAGTCAGGGCTCAATACCCTGTCACAGATAATTTTCAGTTGTTATTTTTCCCTTTGAGAAGCAGTAAAACAAAATTTCAGAATATCAGATTTTATGTGACCAACTTCCCTACCCAGACTCCTCAATCCAAAACCTGGGGGCAGGGTGAACCAGCTTTGGCACACAGGCATCATTTTTTCTGTGGATGTAGCCAGCAAAGTGTCATCTCATGATCTCATATGTGGTCATTTCTTAATTTCCAATTGCTGCCCTATCAGATCCATTTCTATACAGTATGAAGTGGGTTGGACTTAACCAGGGGCTCTGTGTGTGTGCAATTTATTTTTTTGTGTGTTTATTCTGCCGTGTAACTGTCACAGAGGTTTCACAGAATGAACTCCAGACCTCAGGTAAAAGGGCCTCAGCCTGTAGGCAGCAGGCACTGCTGTCCCACACCACTGAGGTGGGAGTCTCTGCCCAGATCTGGCAACCCCTGGTTGTGCTGAGTCTGTGCAAACTCCCACCGAGTTCTCTGTGGACTGCAAAACAGCAGCTTTAGCATCTCACCAGATACTATTCCTAGCTGCCTGGAAGTGAAATAAGTTTGATTTAAACTGTTGTAGGGCTGTCCAGGTGGGGATTTGCAGTACTTTTGTTATGTTGATTGATAGCAGTCCTTCACTTAAACAATAGCTGCAAGTACTGCAAGAGGGCAGGTAAGGGTAAGATAAGGCAAAAACTCCCAATATTATTACTGTTCTTGTAATTTTAGCATATTTTTCAACTGCAATCTTTCTTCAATCAGTAGCAGAAATTACAAGATACCACCCTTCAGCAATCTGCTCTGGTGGAAGGTGTCCCTGCCCATGGCAGGGGGCTTGGAACTTGGTGATCTCTAAGGTCCCTTCCAACCCAAACCATTCTGTGATTCTATGATCTTCTTAGCCATTATAAGGCAATAGTTCTCAAAACCCAGTGTGAGCAGGAACTGAGATTAGTAGGCAATCCCATACACGACATCCTTGCCTCACAGCTGCTGCCAGCATGTCCATTTTCTTTATGTTTAATTAAGCAATTTAAAATAGCTTCTCCCACTCCTTTTCACACCCACAAAGCAAAAGACATTATTGATATTTCCAGTGTTGTATCCTTTATTACTTTATCCTCCATCAGGGCTGATTCTTTTACCTGCTAGGAGAGCCAACTTCACGTTTCGTAGAATATCCCTTTTTTATGCAAAGCATTAGCAAGAATGGCATTTCAGCACTGATCCTGAGAAAAGGACATTGCAAAGTGTCTTCATGGTGAGATAAATCCAGTGTAGCATGAATAAAAAATTTCCAGTGCATTTACATTCTGATTGCATATCTAGTTGGAAATCTAGATAGCTTGTTTAAATCATCAGTCTGCTGGGTTCAATGCCATGGAAATTGCAAAGAAATTCTGCTTTGCAGGACCTCCTCTACTGCATCTTGTAGAACAAATTGGAATGTGCCTATGACCAGAGCAGAGAAATTTGATTGTGACACTTCTTTGTATGGATTGTGTCACTTTTCACACTACACTGACTTTTCCAGGCTTCAGTTCAGCAGGTTATGTCACTTGACTCCAGAATAATTATTTTGAAATACATTGGGTTTTTTCTTTACTTCTGTTTGGTTTGGGGTTATTTGGGGTTTTGGTGGTTTTTTGGTTTTTTGTGGTTTTTTTTTTTTTTTTAAAGGTTCATATGAGCCTTTTTATAAAGGAGCCACATCTTGTATAAATCACTGGAGTCTTATTGTGAAAATAGTAGTATTATTATTGTTATTGTTATTTTTATTATTATTATTATTATTATTACTACTACTACTACTACTACTTTTGTTTTCCACTCATAAAAGTGATAACTCTGGAAACAACTCTTTACTTTGTCTCATGAAGATTCATCCTATTACAGTAATTCCANCCATTCTTTGGGGATGAGACTAACTTGAGTTCTTTTATGTATTTCATCACAACATGAAGAAATCTGGTAATTTAAATTTAGGTTCCTTCCAGCAGTCAGAGAGGTAGAAAAATTTAATCCACTTCCCTACTCTGTCTTTTCTTGCCCCAGTGACATTCCCATCTTGCAAGTATTTACCCTTTGACCTATCTGCTCCTTATCTCACATATCTTCAAAGAAAAAAAGGAAAAGGAAAATTAAATATAAACAAACATGGAAAAAAAAGTTATTTTCCTTCTCAATTTCTGCTGCTTGTCCATCTCCTGCTCTTGCTAATGTTGCTGCCTAAAATCATAGTCTGAAATGTTTTGCTACAGATAATGCCACTGTTCTGTTGAGCTTTCAGTTCCACAGCAATGTTCAAATTAAGGTCTCACTCTTTCCCAAATTAAAGGTCCTTGCAGCCATTCTGACATTCCTGCCCAGGTTTTGATCAGCGCTTGTTTTCATAAGCAAGAAACTTCCCTGTCACCCTGGCATGTACAAGCTGACCTCCCTCATCTCTGTGTAAGTCACTGCTGTCAGGAGTGATCTCCCAGGCTGCTGAGACCACATCATCCCACCATGACGTCTTTCTGTGCTTCCCTCAGGATTCTCTTTTCTTATTACAAGAAAACCAAAACAAAGCACCTATTTGCCCGAACTGAACCAAATGAACTGAACTGAACCATCTCCCCAGCCTCTTTCAATCAGTATCACAATGTCAGCTCCTGCCTCTGCTCCGCCCACGATCTGCCAGCTTCCACTAGTTGCCCTCTCCCTTAATGCTGTTTGTTTTCCATAGTAAATGGCAAAATTCATGGCCTCATCCTCCTTAAATGCCCTCAAAGTCCATCCTCATCATGAACTCTACAAAGAATTTAACATTATGCAGCCATCCCCTCTGCAACTTGGATTTTTGCCTTTGTTTTCTTGGTTTTACCACTTTTACCCAGGTGTTCAGTTTCAATTTCATAAGAAGCAGCTTTGGGGTAGAGCCTTCATTGCTGGAAAGCAGTCTTTACTTCTCAGTGTGAGAATTCTTTTCCCCAAGTGTCCCAAGTCCAGCTTGATGTGGGTTTGCATTTTATATTTTACGTTTTGTTGTACGAATTTAATTTCAGAACACTTAGATTCAAAATGAATAGACTATAAAACTTCAAAGTCACCCAAAAGACTGTTCTAGATGTCTAACAGAAGCAGCCCCACATTCATGTTTCTCTTGGGCTCTTCCTCGAGCTCACTGATGCTTTCCTATAACTCCCACCTTTGTGAGAAACTGCCCTGTCAAGACTCTCAAGCCTTTTTCTTTTGACCTTCATTCTTTTTGTTATCAGATCCATTCAGACAGTGCCTTTTCTTCTTATCCCTCCCTGGTCTGCCTGAATGACTCATCTGTTGTATCCCTTCTGGCATTTAACTTCAGAGGTGTCTGGGCAGGGACTCTGTTGCTGTGATTTAACTTTATAGCCTCTGGTCCTAAGGGACTCAGATCCCCAGTGATGGTCTTATGGCACTCCTGTTTTCCCAGGGATTCTGTCTCCTACAGCAGGCAGCTCAAGAAGTTCCTGAAAATATATTAAGCATATAGAACAATGACATATCCCAAAAGAATCTGATTTAAGGCCAAATCTTTGTTTTTACTGAACACTTTCTTGTTGAACAGTTCAAGTTAAGGACAAAGTGTCAGCCTAAATTTACCATCTTTGGTTATCTCCTGTCACAGTCTTCATCTTATTTTAATGCAGCTTACTTAGACATGCAACAAATAAAGGTCATTTCCTTCTACTTAGAAGAATTTGTGTTTCTTTATTTTTAAGAATGACCTTATTGCTACTGAAGAGACAGGCAGACAGGCAGTTGAGGAGTCTGGAATAGTTTATTCCAGAGCTCATCAAGCATGGTGAACGTGCCATTGACAGTGCTCAAGCAAATGCAACAGGGGCAAGGCAGCTGCACCTGGTGGTTTCTTCAGAGAGATGTGTCTGAGCTGAGGCTATGTGGGCTTCTCTCTAAGGACCTGCTTGGTCTTTAACTGTTAAGGCACAAATTGGTGATGCAAGTGCAGATGGAGAAAGCATTGGGATAGGAGTGATGGCTGCATGATGTTCATGAGGACGTAGCTCTGTGTTCTTGATGGTGAGGGGCTTGGGCCAAGGACACGGAGTTTTGCTTTATGGAAAGGGAGTGAGGGTGCAGAAATAGGGAGTTGACTCATCTTAGATGTGTAAATTGTCCAGAACAGAGCTCAGAATGGACCTAGAGCTGTGCTGGTACCCAGGCAACCCAGTTCTGAGAAACCCTTCTTTAGGTGAAAGAAACCCTTCTTTCAGACTACACCACACTCTCTGGTGTGACTGGAGAGCTTAAGGTGATTTATCCCCCAGCCCCTTGTGCTGGCTTCACCAAAGTCCTGTTCTCTACCTTGCACAAGAGATGATGCTGCTGCACAAGAATTTAGGGGTGCACAAGAGATGATGCTGCTACACAAGAATTATGGGGAAGGCTGCTATCTGCCCCTGTACCATGAAGGTGGCATTACATTAATTCCAGGAAGGTAAACAAGGAGAGGGGGAGCTGTCACTGGGGAATTGTAAGGCAATCTGGCATGAAAGCTGCCTCTCACTCCTGCAGGAAGTAGTTCTTCAGAAGTGCCAGGAGAATTTAAATAAGAGTGAGACACAACAGCTAAAATATTTAACTCTAGACAACTTTTAAAAATCAGGAAAAAGGTACATTCAAAGAAATGTTATGAAGACACACGAAAAGACAGCTATTTTTAAATATCCTTAGGAGTATGTGAGACAGTGAGTTTCATATCATGGTATTTTTCAGCATCAAAACCAAAATGGAATGAAATAACTACTCAATGTCAGAAATTACCTCTTCCATCTTAGTTTTTATTGTCTTTAAAAGCCTCTTCTAAATAGCATTTTTGAGATTGTACTCTTTCCTCCCTCTAAATCAGAGTTACATAAAAAAATTCATTCTGCAATTGTTCCCTTCAGCCTCAGCACTGTATCTGTGTATCCTGTAAAGACTGGCTCACTGTGTAATATCTGAAGCACACTGAAATCAAAGTAAGCCAAAAGGATGAGTTAGAGAAATTTACATCAAGGTTTTCATGTCCCCCAGGTCACCATCTGTGTGCTTGGTGACAATTTCAATGATTACACCAGAAATGTGTCACTTGCTATTTAATACCTGCATCATTTGCAGGGAAATTTCCTCTTTGTCTTTTGGGATTAGCCTGAATAATGGAATTACTGTAATAGGATGAATCTTCATGAGACAAAGTAAAGAGTTGTTTCCAGAGTTATCACTTTTATGAGTGGAAAACAAAAGTAGTAGTAGTAGTAGTAG
>VZTH01002435.1:0-24122 GCA_013397815.1 Aleadryas rufinucha | reverse complement strand
TGCATTAGCTGTTTGTTTTGGCTCTGGATAAAGCCCACTTTGGATGTTCCTTCAAGGGAATTTTAAATATAGCTCCAGAGAGCTATTCTTGTCCCAGTAACTGGGAATAAGAGTAGGATTCAAGTCTGGGACCGAGTAACACGAAGGCCTTTAAATACACTTGTGGATTTTCTTTACAGTGCTTCCCTTTCCCACAACACACAACCCACAGCCCATCTTCAGGTTTTAGAGGAAATTTCTGAGCAGGAGCTTAAGCATCTCCAGCAAGGCTGCTCCTGAATAGTTGGCTGGAAGAATGTTCTTCACTAAAATTCTTAACCAAAATGCCAATTTAAAAAGAGACAAACAACAGGTTAAGCAACTCTAAACCTGTAAATCAGGAAAATAACTTCCACATTTCCAGGTTTGCCTGTACTTCAATACAACTTAAGAGTTGCAGAATCGAGTTTCTCTGCAGAGAATGTTGCTCAGACAGCTCCACTCAGGATTTCTAAATATATCAGTACACTGCTGTTCATTATATCATATTTTGGCATTCGACATTTAAAAAGAAAAATCATTTCAGCAAAAAAAAAATTCAAATCTCCTCTCACCTACGCTGGAAATTGTTGTTGGTATAAAAATACTTCAGGCAAGAGTTGGTTAACTTGCATTTTAACGTGTCTCACCCCACAGATCTTAATTTACCACCCTTTTTTAGGCTCCTCTTTTGCATCCTACAAAGCCCCAGGTTTAGATACCAGAAATGTTGGCAAGCTCAGGCAGGAGAAGAAGTTGGCTCTTGCCAACACAATTTGCCTCCTCCTGCAATCTCTGACAGCTCCGAGGAACTCCCACATGAGCTGCATTTTGAGAAACCACTACCGAGCCCTCGGAGCACAATTAAGCAGCTCCTTGATTACCTGAAGCAAACAGCAGAAGCTTTGGGCAGCTAATTAGAGGTGAAAACACAAAATCACTGAATCATTTGGGCTGGAAAATCCCTCCAGGCCATGGAGTCCCAGCTGTGCCCGATGCCCACCTTGTCCCCAGCCCAGAGCACTGAGTGCCACCTCCAGCCCTTCCTTGGACACCTCCAGGGATGGATGGAGACTCCAAACCTCCCTGGGCAGCCCCTGCCAAGGCCTGAGCAGCCTTTCCATGGGGAAATTCTTCCAGAATTCTTCCAGAACATGTAACAAAGTGATGGTGAAGGGGGATGGGTGTCTCTCAGGGATGCCTGGCCAAAACCAAGCAGGCTTTGGAGGGGTGTTACCCCCGTGCATTTCACAGTTTCAGCGCTCACAGCTGTGCTGGAGCCTTTCTGCACCTACAGAAATAGCAGAGAAAACACATGTCCCCATATGTCTCCACACCCAGGGACCCAGAAACAACCCAAACTCCTCCAGAAGGAGCTCAGCAAGCAAGACAGAGTCCCAGAGACCCAGACAACACCTCCTGAAGGTCACGACGATCCATCTTGGAAAGAACCGTGGCGTTGAAAGGCAGGAGTTTCTCCATCCATCAATCCATGGAGGCTTCCAGTCCTGGCAGCTCCACACAGTGACCCCTGACTGGAGGCAGGGATGAGGAGTGGAGATAAATGGCAACTCAAACAGCTGCCCCAGGTTTATTAGTGCCTTGGAGGGCTGCGTGGCTCCCTGGGGATAAATGAAGGTGTGGACAGTGAGCTGCACCCAGATTCCCTGAGAAGGGAGGTACTGATGGGAGATGGCTTCACCCTGGTGCAACAGGCAGGAAATCTGCCAAGGGGATGATAACCTAATTTACATAGATGCAGAAATCCAATTAGAGATCCTCTGAGCAGAGACAGCTCACTCTGCTCTCCTGGATTAGAGGCTGGGAACACGTCAGGAGCTCCTCCAAATGCACTCTGGGCCAGCAGAGATGGATGGGCTCTGCAAAAGCACTTTGCTCCTCCCTGACATCAACACATCCACAGGGAATGCTGTCACAGCCAGGGAAACATAGAGCTGCTCCAGGGAAAGTTTAGGAGGGGGATTCACACGAATTGTGATGGATGGGGAGGGGAGAAAAGTGACAGAGATTTCACATCCCTCACTCTGATTCACCCAACGCTCGGGATGGATGGGACTGTCACCAGGGCAGCTCCATCAGCTCTCTCCAGCCCAGAGGAGTCCCTGGCTGAAATGCAATAGGTGTGTGACAGCAGAAGGAAGACAGCGCTTGGAGCCTCAGCCTTCCAATAAATATTCTCAGGGATTTTAGGGAGAACTATTTCTTCCTGCTTCCCGAGCCAGCAGGAGGCCTGACGTTTGCAGGCAGGCTTGCAGACATAAATATTTGCAAGATGTGTGGCATTATCCAAACAACCCCCCCCGCCAAGTGCCAGGGAGCAGCCGGTGGGGATGGAAGGGCAAGGGCCTCCTCCGAAGGGTCACTCTGGGATACAGCCGTGGGAGCACATCCTGCAGGCTCTGTCTAGTCTGCCAATAAACCAGATTAGAGCTGGAGAAGCACCTTGTGGCAGGGAGGATGAACTCTGAGCAGCCACACAACTTGATAACGTTTAGCTGGAGGAAGAGCAGCAGCAGGAAGCTCGGGAGGTGTTTGTGGAAAAGCAGGAGGATGGGGCTGGGGGCCAGGCAGTGCTGCTGCTGCTGCTGCTTTCCTTCCCCTCAAAGGCGGCTGGGGCAGAGGTTGGCACATTCCAAATATTATTTTCTCATTTCTGTTTCTGCTGCAGGAGCACTGACCGTGACCATCACGCTCAGTTTCGAGGAATAACCCAACAACAACTGCTCTGCACCACTCCCTGACAGGAGGGGGCAGCCGGGGGGGGTCGGGCTGTGCTGGCAGGGAACAGGGACAGGACAAGGGGAAACGGCCTCAGGCTGGGCCAGGGGAGGCTCAGGTTGGACAGCAGCAGGAATTTCTGCATGGAAAGGCTGCTCAGGCCTTGGCAGGGGCTGCCCAGGGAGCTTTGGAGTCTCCATCCATCCCTGGAGGTGTCCAAGGAAGGGCTGGAGGTGGCACTCAGTGCTCTGGGCTGGGGACAAGGTGGGCATCGGGCACAGGGTGAGCTCCATGGGCTGGGAGGGATTTTCCAGCCTCAGTGACTCTGTGATACTAAAACAAAATGGGGCTTTTGCTCAGAAATGCTCTTGGCTCACCTTGTTTCAGGAATTCCGCTGAGAATCCCATGTCTCCTGTTTGTGGGATATCCCCACCCTCATGTCTCAGAGTTGTGATGTTGCCTTTGGCCGTAACTAAAAGAAGAACCAAAACTCTGAAGCAGAAGGACACAGCCCTCAGCACTGTCCCCACGGAGGGGAGATCCCACAGCCACAGCAGGGATGAGAGCAGCACGAGGCAAACACCTCCAGAGAAACCCTCTCACCAAAAAAACCACAACACAAAAACCACAACACAATCCCAGGCATGGAAAGCTCCAGCCTCAGGGCAAAGTGACCATAAAACCTCAGATTGTAAAGAACAATCTGCTGGGGGCAGTTGGAGGTGGGTTGGGGATTCACAGAAATTCCTATAAACTATTCCTAATTCTCATAAAGCGTGTGAGAACCTCCAGGGAAACCTGCAGTCTATCCCCCACACCCAGCCACATAAAAACACCAGACAGAGACAACTTCAAGGAACTGTTTTGAAGAGTAACGGTGCCAAATGCGCTCAGAGAAAGCAGGCTCCAAATTCTGATGGGAGGCAAGGAAAAGATGAAGAGCTTGGAATTTGAAGGACTTTATGGAAACAGCCCTTTTCTTTGATCAAAACAACTCTCCACCAGAGGCACTGAATGCTTCCAGGATTTTCAGCCTGGAAGGACACCGAAGGGGAAATGTCCTATTTCTAGCAAATGGGAGGATATTTTTGAACAAGTAGTAACCTCACATTCCATGGCATCCCTTGTCCTCAGGGAATCCTAACGGGAATGGACAGATGGAGGTAAAAAAAAGGATGCAGCAAGACAAAAGGTGCTGCCCAGGGAAAGCTAAGGAATGGCATGGAGACTGGGGAAATCACAGAACCACTGAGGCTGGAGAAGCCCTCCAGGATCACCGAGCCCAAGCTGTGCCCAATGCCCACCTTGTCCCCAGCCCAGAGCACTGAGTGCCACCTCCAGCCCTTCCTTGGACACCTCCAGGGATGGATGGAGACTCCAAACCTCCCTGGGCAGCCCCTGCCAAGGCCTGAGCAGCCTTTCCATGCAGAAATTCCTGCTGCTGTCCAACCTGAGCCTCCCCTGGCCCAGCCTGAGGCCGTTTCCCCTTGTCCTGTCCCTGTTCCCTGCCAGCACAGCCCGACCCCCCCCGGCTGCCCCCTCCTGTCAGGGACTTGTGCAGAGCCACAAGGTCCCCCCTGAGCCTCCTTTGCTCCAGGCTCAGCCCCTTTCCCAGCTCCCTCAGCCTCTCCTCACAGGATTCACGTTCCAGACCCTGAGCAAGTTTCAGAGATCACTCCATGGTCTTTAGGAGCAACTGTGACCTGGTGTTCCAGCCTGGCGAGCCAGAATCCCACTGTGGGATCCACTGAGGTATTCCCAAGGGAAAGCTCCCCTTTCCAAACAGGGCCAGTTCAGGAGGAAGCAGGAGCAGCACTTGTTTCTGGAGGACAGGCAGCAGCTGGCATTAAGGCACACGGCTCTTCTGCCTCCCTCAGCAAGCCAGGACGGCCCCAAAATTTACAGTTCAAATGCGCTGCCACTCTGCTGCCCAGGTCCTCAATAGAAAACCTTGGGCTCAGAGGAAAGCTCCAAACAGGGCACTGGAGAGAAGAACCAGGTCTCAAGGCTGAGAACTGTGACAGTGAAAACAAGCCAGAGGAGGGCAGAGAATGAAGTTACCTTTATCTGCACCCCACGAGCAGAAAACGAGGCTTGCTCCCGTAATGCACTTGTGGGATCGCCTGCGTTCCCTTGCATTACTACCCTGCACTTAATTCTCCCCTTCTCCACCGCCCTCGTGTCTCCTCACCTTCCCACACCCTCTCCCAACTCCAAAACGCTCGCTCCCATTGCAGCAGCTCTGCATCGTGTTCCTTTTTTGTCTCAGTGCCTCATTTGCCATTCCTAGTGCAGAGAGCACCATGGATTTCTCTTTCCTTTCCTTCCACCATCTCCCCCCCAAATGGTTTCTCTCCTCCTGCTCCCCCTGCAAGTCCCTGCCCCCGGCTATTCCACTGCTTCCATGGGGCAGTGGAACAAATATCAGCCAAAACAAAGCAGAAAGATGAGCCCCAGGCCAGGAGAAATGCTCAGGGAATGGAGCTGCAAGGAGCCAGAAGGGCCCCCGAGGGTTTAATGTGGCAGAAGAGGAAAGGAAGAAGGAAATAGCAGAGGGATCTTGCGTCAGATTTGGTGGGATAGTGGCAAAGAATTGTTCCCTGGGAGGGTGGGGAGGGGCTGGGATGGAATTCCCAGGGAAGCTGTGGCTGCCCCTGGATCCCTGGCAGTGTCCAAGGCCAGGCTGGACATTGGGGCTTGGAGCAGCCTGGGACAGTGGAAGGTGTCCCTGCCCATGGCAGGGGTGGCACTGGATGGGCTTTAAGGTCCCTTCCAACCCAAACCACTCTGGGATTCCATGATAATGAAGCAAAACAAAACCACAACAAAAAGCAGAACAGGACATCAGTGCATCACAAGGAGACAGAAATGATGTTTCTTGCAATACAGCACACGTGGGTTTCCAGGGAAACAGTTCCTTTCCTCCGTCCCAAATATTTCACAGGACTCGGAAAGAAACCTTGTTCACTTTGTGCAAAGCCCTGCTGCAGCTCTCCCATGCTCTGAGTCTGCTCCACGCTGCGCAGGCTGCGCTGAGGAAATATTTACATGAAGGAATACACAGAAAGAGCTAAAAAGGGATACAGAAAACGTGCCTGCCAAGGAGCAGAGTTATTTCCGTGGAGGAAGTAGGAACTGCTGTAGGGAACTGAAATAATTCAGATCCAGTTTAATCCCAACAGGCCCAAAAACTGTCCTTTGAAATTTAAGTGCATTTTCAAGGTAACAATTCTTTTTAAAAGTCAAAAGCAGACAGAAGCTCTTGGCAAAAATGCTAATATCCCATATATACCCCATATATTGAGGAGTGCAGGTGATTGGAAAGATCAGCCTGAGCCTGTGTTAAACATGGAACAATGGAATTAACTGGCACTGGAATTCTTGGATAACATACCTTCCTTTAGTGAGTTTAAGGAAAAAAACATTCCAGCCTGTCAAGTCAGTGAGAAAACAGCACAACTCTGAGCATTCTTTTTTAAAATCTAAGTTCAGCCTGTTCTCCCAAACAGCAACAGCAGCCAGAGCTCAATGGAAAACTCAGACCCAAGAAAAAGCAGCCAAACCCTGTGCAGGTTGTTGTTCATCCTGGGGGCTGCACTTCCACATCTCCTTTTGCAGCAGGTTTGAAAAATCCTTTATTTCCAGTGGAATTCAGTTTATTTACCCCTATTGCACTCACTAAGATCCACCTTATCTGAAATGAAACACCTCTGCTCACCTAACAAAGCATTTCAGGCAGCTGTGATGCACCAGCAGGTTTTGGAAAAGCACTTTCACTGTGTCCCTGTGAGATGGTTTCCCTCAAGGAACAAGAACTCCTGGGATTCTCCACTACGGAACACTAAGAAGAGGAATCCACCTCCTCCAGCTACGGGAACTGTGACATTCTGCTTGCTTGGATCCACTTTGTAGTGACAGGACACAGGGAATGGGTTCCCAGTGCCAGAGGGCAGGGATGGATGGGATATTGGGAAGAAATCCTTCCCTGGGAGGGTGGGCAGGCCCTGGCACAGGGTGCCCAGAGAAGCTGGGGCTGCCCCTGGATCCCTGGCAGTGTCCAAGGCCAGGCTGGACATTGGGGCTTGGAGCAGCCTGGGACAGTGGAAGGTGTCCCTGCCCATGGCAGGGGTGGCACTGGGTGGGCTTTGAGGTCCCTTCCACCATTCCATGATTTTCCCCATCTATCCCAAGAATAAAATTAGCAGGTCTTTAACAATCTGTAGCCCCGGTGTCCTTTAGGTGCAATGGTTCTAAATGGGTGCTAAAGCAACACTAAGATTGGAATTCCCATGGGTTTTCCCTCTCCAGTGTGTGACTCCAGCAGCTGGCAGCGCTCACTTCCCATCACAGAACCACTGAGGCTGGAGAAGCCCTCTGAGATCGAGTCCAACCATCAGCCCAGCACCACCACGTTCACCAAATGTCCCCAAGTGCCACCTCCAGCCCTTCCTTGGACACCTCCAGGGATGGCGACTCCAAACCTCCCTGAGCAGCCCCTGCCAAGGCCTGAGCAGCCTTTCCACGGAGAAGTTTTTCCTGTATCCAATCTAAACCTCCCCTGGCACAGTTTGAGGCCAACTTCACAAGGTGCTCACCCATCCCAGCATTTCGTTCCTCCCAAACTGCAACTCTTGCAGGAGCCCTCAGGAATACACCACTTTCCACCTTCCACTTTCATGGATCTGCTTTTTTTCTTTTTGGGCAGCCATCCCAAAAAGCTGCTGTATGTGGTGCTATTCTCTCCAAATCCTCCTTGGACAATTTGCCTTCCTGCTCAAGGAATAAAATCTAACAATTCCTCTCTGTGCTGGTTAATAAATCTGCGTGCTGCTTTCAGTTTTTTTTGTTTTCCAATAGAGAGACAAGGCTGTTCTATTTATAAAGGTCAAGTAAATTGTGTGCAGTCTGTGGAGCCTTAACATCTCGGTGTTATTAAAACAGAATATTTCATTTCAACAGCCCCTTTCAGAGAGAAAAAAGGAATTTCCCCCAATAATGTCTTTTCTCCCCCCCAGTCTGCGTTAAGGTCTGTGCACACGGAGGAGAATGCAAGTGTTTGTTTGTTCTTCACTTGAATTATAACATCTATTATTTTTTAAACACTCTATAACACTTTTACAGGTTGTTTGGATAAGCCACAGCCATAAATCCTGCTCGGCTGTCACGCCAGGAAAAAGCCTGGCATTACCTTGTGGGCAGGGAGAAAAGCTGCTGGGAACAGCACAGGGGGCTGGGGCTGAGGAGGGGGTGAAACAAGGTTTAAGAGGCTTAACCCGGACAAAAACATTGCCTTCAGATGTATCCCTGCCATCTTCCTGTCCTGGAATGGTGTCCTGAGGGACTGATACTTCCACATGAATTTCACATGAGGTCACCCAAGGATTCAAGAGCTGCCAGTGCTCAAACCTTCCTCAGTTCTGTGGGAAGCAGCACACTGGTTTAATCTTTATCCACTGAACAGCAATCGCAAATAAACAGGTTTTGTGGTCAGAGGGGTGATTATGGCACAGAAAAGGAGGGCAGAGACAGCTCAAATCCGAGCTACAGCATCTGAGGGGAGGCTGGCACTGCACAGAACCCATCCAGGGCCCTGAGGAGCACAGCAAACCAGGGAGCAAACACAGAAACCCCATGTGAGCACAGCAAATAGGGAGCAAACACAGAAACCCCATCTGAGCACAGCAAAGGGGGGCAGAGACAGCTCAAATCCGAGCTACAGCATCTGAGGGGAGGCTGGCAGTGCACAGAACCCATCCAGGGCCCTGAGGAGCACAGCAAACCAGGGAGCAAACACAGAAACCCCATCTGAGCACAGCAAATCAGGGAGCAAACACAGAAACCCCATCTGAGCCCACCCCAACCACAGCATTCCCAGCTGTGCCTTGCCCTGAAACCACAGCACAGGAGCCATTCCTCCACTCCTCAGCTGGAGCGGTGCAGGAACCCGAATTCTTGATGGCATTTTGTGTTTGATGATCTCCACCGTGGGCTGGCAGGTGGCTGAGAGCTCAGGGCTGTCCTGTGCCACCGAGCCAACGTCAGAGGACACAGGTACAACCGAAAGCAGCTGAGCGAGGGATCTCCTGAGTTTGGTTATAACATCCTCCCCCAGAGCAGCTCAGAGGAGTCTGTAGAGGCAGAATTACTCCCTGCAGGTGCTCTAATTCCATTTTTCTGGACAGATATGCCCAGCACTGCCAGCTGGAAGCTCAGCAGCAGAAACCCCAAGTGAGCAGCTCTGCCCTCCAACAATCACGATGGGCTCCACAAAGCCTTAAGATTAACAAAAGAAAAACAAAACAAAACAAACCCACATAAAGTTTCTAACCTGAATATTAACTATTCAAAACTCTTCACGTCATTAGCACGCCTNGGGCAGAGACAGCTCAAATCCGAGCTACAGCATCTGAGGGGAGGCTGGCACTGCACAGAACCCATCCAGGGCCCTGAGGAGCACAGCAAATCAGGGAGCAAACACAGAAACCCCATGTGAGCACAGCAAATAGGGAGCAAACACAGAAACCCCATCTGAGCACAGCAAAGGGGGGCAGAGACAGCTCAAATCCGAGCTACAGCATCTGAGGGGAGGCTGGCACTGCACAGAACCCATCCAGGGCCCTGAGGAGCACAGCAAACCAGGGAGCAAACACAGAAACCCCATCTGAGCCCACCCCAACCACAGCATTCCCAGCTGTGCCTTGCCCTGAAACCACAGCACAGGAGCCATTCCTCCACTCCTCAGCTGGAGCGGTGCAGGAACCCGAATTCTTGATGGCATTTTGTGTTTGATGATCTCCACCGTGGGCTGGCAGGTGGCTGAGAGCTCAGGGCTGTCCTGTGCCACCGAGCCAACGTCAGAGGACACAGGTACAACCGAAAGCAGCTGAGCGAGGGATCTCCTGAGTTTGGTTATAACATCCTCCCCCAGAGCAGCTCAGAGGAGTCTGTAGAGGCAGAATTACTCCCTGCAGATGCTCTAATTCCATTTTTCTGGACAGATATGCCCAGCACTGCCAGCTGGAAGCTCAGCAGCAGAAACCCCAAGTGAGCAGCTCTGCCCTCCAACAATCACGATGGGCTCCACAAAGCCTTAAGATTAACAAAAGAAAAACAAAACAAACCCACATAAAGTTTCTAACCTGAATTTTAACTGTTCAAAACTCTTCACATCATTAGCACGCCTCTAACAGACATAAACCCAGTTTTGAAGCCTGCTGTGTGATTTCCTCTCGGGTTAATAGGAAAAGAAAGCCTTAAATCAACCTGTCATTAACCTGTATCTGCATTAAGGTTTGTTCTTTAGGTGGAAATCCAGGGAAAGCTTTTCTGCCTGTGAAAATCAACGTCCCTTAAACACCAACACCAGAATTTCAAGTGTCCTGTTTTTGTTAAAGACTGTGCCTTGCTATTTAATCAGGAATGAAAAGTAATTTCTAATCACCAAGTGCCCATGCTTATGCAGCAATTATAGTTAAGGCATTCTCTGGGACAGAGAAACTCATCAGCACTGAAAGCCAGCCAGAGCAGAGCCTGCAGTGATGGGCAGAGCAAACCCTGTGCTGACCACAGTTCTCTCCTCCTCACCTACAACACTGGGTGCCCCAAACTCCCCAACTTGTTGTAAATTAGGAGGCAAAAATGTACGAGCAGCATAAGTATGTCTGAAGAGGAAAAAATAAAGGAATAAATGAACTTCCTGCTGCTCTCTGGCCACCCCTGAGGCTGCAAGCAGCACTTCAGGCAGGCTGATGAAATCCTCGCCGTCAAAGGCAGCAGAGGAGTGTTGTGATCTGCACACTCCCTCTCCTAATCTGTTCTGGCAAGGCGATTACAGGAGCTGCTTCCTTTAAAAGAAGTCAAAATTATGCATACACGAATAAAGGGCTAACTGTACAATCAGTCCCAACAGCAGTGCCAGGAAGAGCCTGCTGCAAGGGGAAAATGGGATGCAAAATGCAGCATGGAAGGGAAGATGCTGATTTTTCAGCTCCTGCTTTTTATATGGATCAATAATACCACAGCAGACACAGAATTCCAGAATGGTTTGGGCTGGAAAGAACCGTAAAGCCCATCCAGTGCCACCCCTGCCATGGGCAGGGACACCTTCCACTGTCCCAGGCTGCTCCAAGCCCCAATGTCCAGCCTGGCCTTGGACACTGCCAGGGATCCAGGGGCAGCCACAGCTTCTCTGGGCACCCTGTGCCAGGGCCTGCCCACCCTCCCAGGGAATAATTCCTTCCCAATATCCCATCTATCCCTGCCCTCTGGCACTGGGAAGCCATTCCCTGTGTCCTGTCCCTCCATCCCTTGTCCCAAGTCTCTCTCCATGTTTCCTGTAGCTCCTTCAGGCACTGGAAGGCCACAGTGAGGTCACCCCAAAGCTTTTCCTCTCCAGGCTGAACAATCCCAGCTCTCCCAGCCTTTCCTCCCAGCAGAGCTGCTCCATCCCTCTGATCATCCTGGAGCCTCCTCTGGGCTCTCTCCAGCAGCTCCAGCTCCTCCCTGTGCTGGGCCCCAGGGCTGGGGCAGCTCTGCAGGTGGGCTCTCAGCTGAGCCCAGGGGCAGAGGGGCAGAATCCCCCCCTCCCCTGCTGCCCACGCTGGGGCTCAGCCCAGGGCACGGGGGGGTTCTGGGTCCCAGCTCTCACCCACAGCACCCCCAGGTCCTTCTCCAGGGCTGCTCCAGCTGCTCATCCCCAGCCTGGACGGATCCCTCAGGGGCTGCCCTGACCCAGGGGGAGCACCAGCACCTGGCCTGGTTAAACCCCCCAAGATCGCTGAGGGCCCACAAGGGGAAGGGTTTGGGGGGTTTAGGGCTCTGTCCCTCAGCCAGCCTGTGCAGACAGTGCTCAGGCAGTACTGAGGAGGGGACAGCGCTGGAGACAGGGACTGGGTGCCCAGCACTCGCCTTTCCCATGTTCAGCTGGGACACAGGTCCCTCCCCTGCTGCTCCCAGTCACTCCTCTTGCAGGGAACAGAAGCCACCAACAGCCAAGACATTTGCAGACAGCCCAAAAAGCAGTTTTGAGGGTGTGAGGGGGAGGGTCAAAAGCAGAAATGTGTTTATTTGGCACCTAAATATAGCCCAGTTAGCTCAGCAAACATTTTCTCCCTACTACATTGCTATTTTGTCGGCGTGCAGAGGCTGCGAGGAAGCAGCTGCAGCATCACCATCTGATTACATTCTCTGATGAGGAATTTGCTTTTGTTCCCCAGCAGAAATTTCTGCCACTACGTGCCCGTGACCACCCTCATGAGTCTTGGGTATAAAAATTCAGTTTTCTGCTAAAGCCCCAGCAGAAAGAAGGAGCTTTTCACCTCAGCCTTACACAAAGGAGCTGAGCTCAGCCATGCCTGGCCGGGAAGCAAGCCCCCGATAATCAAACAGGACACATCAGGTGGCTGCTCTGCCAGGCTGGCCACAGGCTGATTAATTATTTCATTCCACACCAGGTTTATTAAGTTCTCTCATTCCACACCAGGTTAATTAATTCTTTCATTCCACACCACCCAGCTGCTGCTAAAAGGGAGGTTTCTCAACCAGCTGCATTCAGAGTGGAGGCTGCTGCTCAGAAAAGCCTTTGTGGTCAGTAACCAAAAATAAGATTGGGCATTTTGAGATTCTTGTTTAAAAAGCATTATAACCCTTCAGAGTATTTTCAGGGGTTTTTTAACCTTTTTGTTACTTTTTTTTGGTAATAGGACTGTACACCTGGACACCTGTAGCATGGAGAGGAAAACTGTTTCTGTTATGAAAATTAGAATAGAATCACAGAATCCCAGGATGGTTTGGGTTGGAAGGGACCTCAAAGCCCACCCAGTGCCACCCCTGCCATGGGCAGGGACACCTTCCACTGTCCCAGGCTGCTCCAAGCCCCAATGTCCAGCCTGGCCTTGGGCACTGCCAGGGATCCAGGGGCTGCCACAGCTTCTCTGGGCACCCTGTGCCAGGGCCTCACCACTCCTATAGTAAAGAATTTATTCCTAATTTCTAATCCAAACCCACCTCATCAGCTCAAGGCCATTCTCCCCTGTCCTGTCCCTCCATACCTTGTCCCAAGTCCCTCTCCAGCTCTCTTGGACCCCTTTAGGCCCTGGAAGGGGGTCTAAGGTCTACCCAGAGCTTTTCATTTTCAGGCTGAACCCCCAACTCTCCCAGCCTTTCCTCCCAAAAGAGGTTTTAAATGATCCATGACTGATTTTTTTCCCCAGAATCACTTAAATCCAGCCTTGCCTGAAGTTTTACCACACAGGCAGATCCCTGTCAATGCAGCATCTGATTTACCCTTCAGATGAGTCCACAAAGACACAATTGGTTTAACTTTTCAAAAGCCTTTCCTGCACAACAAATACTCTTTAAAAAGCACAGGCCATGGGCAGAAGGAGAGATTTTGACTCTTAAAAAAAGACCAAAACACCAAAATACACATCTACAGTTCTTCTGCAGTGCTTTCACACTAATTTGCTGAGGTGGCTGCCTTTTATCCTCGATGTTTGTACTGCAGCAAAGTGCACTTGAGTCGACAAAGCAATCCCAGAGAAAATGGTGTCAGGGCACCGAGTGGCTGTGGCTGAGCAATCTCAGGATCCCCAGCCCAAACAAATTCAAAAAAACAGCCTTCAGGTCTTCTGAAAACACCGAGCCCAAGAAAGGTTTGAAACGAGCAGATATTGGTGGAAGGAAGAAGAAAACAACTGTTGAGCAGTGAGAGATGTGCCAGCGATGGGTCTGAAGCATCAGTCAGGGGTGCTCAGGGTCTGCATCCTGCAGTCCTGCCCGGCCTGTCCCTTGCTGTCCAAGGGGTTTGATGTCACCTGGTGGCTGCAGACACTTGGAATTTAGGGTGGGACGGTCCCTCTCATCATTTTACTGGGAAGTCACGCGGAGAGAGCCAAGGTAGCTCTAAAGGAGCCACAGAGCAAAGAACCTGACAGCCAGGCAGCTTTTTTATGCGTCCTATTCTTCAGAGGAACTGATAAAAATTCCATTAAGAAGCTTGGAATAAGCATGGAATATTATCTCCCCATGATATACCATTTCTTCAGTATGAGCAAAGACACAAAATATCTCAGCTGCTGACCAAGGAAATCGGGATAGGTAATGGAGCTGAAGGCTTCCCAGGAAGCACCTCAGCCTCAGAAGGCTCCTCCAGCATATATTAAAACTCTAAATCCCTGTGAAGATCCTGTTCTGGGTACATCACACAAGCATCCATATTCTCCAAGTTAACCTGAGCTTCTGCTTTGCTCCAGTGCCCAAGGCATCTGTCCCCAGTCCCCCTTCCCGATCCTGCACCCTGCCAGCACAGCTTCACTAAGCTTTACCTTTCGTTCGCTACATATTCATGTGTTTTCCATCAATTTAACAACTCTGCCACAACGCTCTGAATATTGCTCAGCTGTATTTATTAAGCAGGAGCCTTCCTCAAAGCCCTGCAGCCACAATTTTTGTGCCCAGTGAGCTTAAACAAATAATGTGACTCAATTTTATAACATTTGCCCATCACAGACCACAGCAAGAACCTTTAGTGGTGGAAAACGCTGAAAAAAACAAGTGGATATAGAGCAAACCTGCCATTGAAAAAGTCCTGTATAGCTCACAGATGGAATTTCCAGTCAGAACAAGGAGAGTGTGAAGAGCCACTGTGCTCCAGAGGTGGCATGTGAGTGACAAGGACTCATGTCCCTGGCTCTGCCCCATTTCCACCTGGTCTCCCACGTGTTTGTCCTCACCACGCTGACGGGGCAGCCTCAATCCCTGCTGAAGCGTCTCCATTGGTACCTGCAAACACTGGGATAATGCTTAACCCGGATTTGTACATCCCAAGTGATGCTCTTAGCACCTCGCTAGTGGTTTCCTATTCGAGTTATTTTTTGCTTTCAAATTAAAAAAACATTTTAGAAAACTCCTAACACCTGTTTTGTCTGTGCAAGAGTAATGGCACAAACCAAAAGAGCCGAGATTTGACTGATGATCTCCCTTTTGGAATCACTTTCCCTACCTAGATCACCTTAACGCTCATCCTTGCACAAAGTCCAAAAGGGAAAAACCTGGGGATTTATGAGGGAGGAGATAATTTGTTCCTAGT
This sequence comes from Aleadryas rufinucha, assembly GCA_013397815.1. Lineage (NCBI taxonomy): Eukaryota > Metazoa > Chordata > Aves > Passeriformes > Aleadryas > Aleadryas rufinucha. The sequence continues at coordinate 9,276 of VZTH01002435.1, read as the reverse complement.
CATGGACAAGACACAAAGCACCCGCCAGGGTGGTTGATGAGAAAATAACAGCACTTGCAAAACAGAAGGTGAAGCGGGGCAGAGGTCGGGTCTGTCACCTCACAGAGCCCAGGGCTGTCACCTCACAGAGCCCAAAGTCACTTCCCCAGTGCTGAATCCCAACAAACAGCAGTGGCACATGAGTCACTGTGCTCAGGGATCCCAGCTTGCCTGCCTGCTGGAAACCCTCCTGCAGGCACAGTAGTAAATCCAGCACATGAGTGGAGGGAGGTTAGATGGATAGTTAGCGTTCCCTTGGGAATCCAGACTGCACTACAGCATCCACCCAGAACTGATCCAGGAAAAGGCCACAGGAGCCTTCCTGCCAAGGCAGGCTGTCACTCTGAGATACCTGTCAGAGTCACTTGGAAAGCAGCAGAATGTCACCAGAATGTGTGAAAGCACAGCTGTCCCAGGTGCGTCCCTCCTCCGAGCAGGAGCGGGGACACTTCAATCCCAGTCCAACTTCAAGCGGCTCTGGCTTCCTCCCAGCCGTGCCCTCAGACAAAGGAAGGTCAGGGAAAACCGGAGGATCTGCTCATTATCCCGGTATCCCAGTCTGAGTGCTTGGGCACAGTGCTAATGGAGAGAAGCCTTCTCCTCTGCACGCTTCACTTCCCTCCCATGCCTCGCAGAGCCGGGCTTCCACCGGGCACGCAGAAAGCAATCACGGATCTGATGAGCAGGAGATGCTCTCCCCTTTGTGCAGTCGCTGTCCAAACAGGATTTAAATGTGCAAGGAGGCATGAGGAGAAACAATGGGTATCACACACACACACCCCAGTTAGTGTTTAAATATCTGCCAAGTTTGGATGCACAGCCCCGTTCCAGAACTCAGACACGAGCTGCGTATGAAGGCACACGCACACTCCTACGTTTCTAACGGATTTATCCCACTCTTTGTCTGGATCCTCCCGACCAGTGAGACCTGGCTGTTGTTTGATCCACAGGCAGGGCTGTAACAAGGACAAGTAATGCTAAACACTAACACAGAGCCTCTGGAGCTGGGGCAGGGCACGGAGGTCCCCAGGATGTCACCGAGCCAGCGCAGGGCATGCAGAGGGACATTGTGACAATACAGCTCGAAGTCACTGCCACTGCAGGGGCTGACACTGCAGGGAAGCCTTCCCCTGCTCCCAGCAAGGGATTCCCGCTACAGTAATTCCCACAAGGTGTAACTCCAATCCCAGGATACAGCTTAATAGGTGTATCCATTGCTGTCTCCACCCCGGTCCCTTTGGACCAGACCGTGAAGTTTAACATTGTGGTGAACTCCTCCCCTTGCCCCTGCCCCCACTCGGGCCTATCCAGTGACCCCAGTCCCTTAGGGATGTACCTGCTCCAGCTGGAGCCTTATCCACCAGCCACTCTCTCCAGGGGTTCACCTGCTGAGGTGCATTTATCCACAGCCACACTCACTCTGAGGTGCTCCTGTTCCAGCATGGCCTCCTCCGGGAGCCACAGTCCCTGCAGGAGTGAACCTGCTCCAGGAGTGAACCTGCTCCAGGAGGGAACCTGCTCCAGCATGGATTTACCCACAGCCACAGTCCCTGCAGGAGCGAACCTGCTGTGCCATAAGCTTATCCATGGCCTCACGCATGGCCACTGATGCCTCAAGGTGTTCCTGCTCCAGCAGGGACCTGTCCCTGTGCCACAGTCCCTTTGGAGTATGGACACTTTGCAATGTTCCTGCTGGAGGTGTAACCCCAGCACCACCACTCGCTGACAGCCCTCGCCCCAGCTGGGATGGGGGAGAATCAGAAGGGTGAAAGGGAAAAAACTTGCGGGCTGATATAAAGGCAGTTCAACAGGTAAAGCAAAAGCCACAAGGAATTCATTCCGTGTTTTCCATGGGCAGGTGGGTGCTCAGCCGTTCCCAGGAACGCAGGGCTCTATCCTGTGCAACGGTGACTTGGGAAGACAAATGCAATTACTCCAAACTTTTCCCACTCCATCCATCCTCCTTCCCCAGCTTTAGCCACTGGACACGACTCCACATAGTTTGGGACACTCCTTGGGCAGTTGGGATCAGCTGTCCCGGCTCTGTCCCCTCCCAATTCCTTGTGTATCCCCTGCCTGCTCGCTGGTGGGGCAGGTGAGGAGCAGAGAAGGCCTTGGCACACCAGAAAAGCTGGACTGGCAGGAAAATCCAGCCTCCTGTGGTATCTTATGCTCCAGTCACTGGAGGTTCTCTGCCTCCTGATGTACGCAGGAAACAAAGCAGTTTTTTAGGGAGCTGTAAAGTCTGGACCCCGCTGGATGGCACAGCTGTGTAGAAGAGAGAGCTTTGGGGTTGTGAGTGAAGAGAATAAGCAGCATCCATGGGAAGAGAGAAAAATCTTGGGCAGAAGGAAGAGCAGGAACAAGACACCCAGGGAAGTAACCAAGGGCTCAGAAGCAAAGGGAGAGGAGGGTAGTGCTCCACACCACAACACACAGGAGCTGCTAAAGGGTGTTCACCTCCTGCTGACCATGTCCACCCTTAAGCTTCACACAACCCCCTACCTTTACCGACTTAGGCAATCCTGCAATTTCAAGGCAGAGAGCTGGAGGCTACCTCTGTATTTCCAGGGTGCCTGATCTTCCATTTCACCTAAAGGAGTTTCTCAGGAGTTTAAGAGGCTGATTTGAAAGCATCTCTACAGCTGAAGCCAGGTATCGTTCCCAACGAGCCTTAAGGTGTAGCTGAGTGGCACTATTTGCATCACATTTGCTTTATCTACACCTTCCTGAAGTGCTTGGCCACTGCCCTGATGTGCTGCTGGCGGTCCCAGGGCTATTGATTTCCTCTATTCAGCAGAAATATCACCCACCAAGAGGTTATTTCCTCATTTAGCCTGTGGACTCCAAGAGCAGTAATGAATTCCCCTCACAAACGACATCAAAGAGGCAGTTTAAATCCTAACGAGCACTGACACATCCCAGGGACCCCCTCACACCGGGGGCAGGGAACAGTGGCTCTCCATTTCCATCACACTCCTGTTATTTACTCCTTTGCTCCTGAATCAGTGATACTCTGTGGTCACAGAAACCAACAGCAATTCCACATCTGGATTTGAAGGGAGGTTAAAAATCACCTCACTCATGGGCAGTGACACCTTCCACTAGACCAGGAAGGGTTCCCACAGTCTGGTTCTGTAGAAAATTACGTCTACTCCACTGGTATTAAAGCCTGACTGTTTCCCCTCCTAGTAAAGGTGTATTTCCATGAATGCAATACTCCCCTACGTGCCCTAAGTACATAAGTGCACATACATGTCATATCTTTCTCTTCACATTCAGCACAAAGTATGTGTGCATTTACAAGACTCCAATTTAATTTTCCATCAACCCAGGCAGCTCCATTATGATTTCTCCTCTTCCTTCACGTCACCCACAGCCACCACCTCACAGAACATTAAATAAGTGGACAAAATGAGCTGGCCTGGGCAGTTTCCAAATCCACATCAAGCCCAAGTCACAGAGCTGCTGCACAGCTTTCCTGACACAGCTGGGCTGTTTGACAGGAAACACCTCCAATAAATGTGCTCACAAAGCGAATCAAAGAAGGGAGTTTGGGGAAAAGAAGCTCCAGGCTGGAAGTATTGCAGCCTGACAAGGAGCTTTTTTTCACGGATACCCTAACTTCAAGTTTGCTGCTAATGAACAAGCCCCGAACATAGCCCAAAGACCCCAGACTTCTGAAAGTCTGACAGCCCATTTCCGACTTGGAAAGCAGGCACGGGTGTTGAAGTTTGGCTCTCCCTGCTCAGGCTCTGGTTTCCAAGGAAACCAGTGGCTGCAAAAGCCTTGCAAAACGCCAGTCCTGTGCTCCTGCTCGGAGCACGCTGTGCTGGAGCTTCCCCCGACACAAACGCTGCCAGGCAGGGGCTTTAGCACCATTTCCAAACCACCGGGATGCAATTCCAGGCGCTCAGGATGTCAGGATGCACAGAACACACCCGACTGCTTGCTCGCTTATACCAGACCACTTTCTGTAGATGCTGAGAGGAGAAAGGAATTGTTTTCATGGTTTAGGCTCCAGTGGAGCAACAAATACTTTGTTTTTTCCTGTTCTCTCTGCCCTTCAAAACAAAGATGGGCTACACAAAACGCGAATGTCAGGGACTTCTCTGCCTGCACGTATCCTCTGGAAACGGCAAAGCAGCAGATGGAAAACATTCCCAGAAATATTTATACTACATCCTGATGCACATGCAAGGATTTGGGCCCCGTGAAAAGCCGTAAGCAAAGCCCAGCAGCACAGGCAAGCAGGACTATCACTGATGGCAGTAAATGAGTGGCATTTAACCCACCCCCTTCTCCGGCTCAGCTCTCCTGGACCCCTTCCCTTAGGAAGATGTTTGTGTTCAGTAACTGTTATCATCCTACAGCATCTATCTCAAGCACGATAACCACAGAAACTGATATGTAACAACTCACTGTGGGCTTTTTAACTCTCTAAAGAAACAAATTTTCTCCGTGACTCCTATTTTCCATCTGGTGCTCAGCAAGCCCAGGATTCACCGAGTCCCCTCTCCTTCCAGAGGCAGCTGGCTGGGCTAAATTCTGTGCTACTACATCCATTTCTGCTCAGTTTCAGAACTCTGATCTGGGTTTTTATTATTATTATTAATTTCAGACATGTAAGACACATCCTATGTTTAGGAACACAGGATGTTGAAGCTCAAGAATGCTTTCACAGAGTCTGGAGAGAAGGAATTCGTGTCCGTGGCCTGGGGACCTCGTTTTGTGTTGAAGCACTCTAAAACTCTCCACCTACAGCATTCATACAGCTAAGGATGAATGTAATACAGTTCAGAGAAGTACAGGTAATTATTCCAGTAGTACAGATAAAAGGAAAAAAGTTAATTCTGCAGAAAATGAAATTATGGAGCTGTGCTACAATTTAAAAAAGAGTCTCTATGTTAATTACCAGCTGTTAGTGTGCTCAGAGCTACTGTACTTGCTGAATAGCGTTGTTTTGCATATAACCACCAGGAAAATGTCATTGTAGTTTCTGAACAGAACTACTTTGCTTTAAAACACAGTTTACTGACACCACACTGCTAAAATTAACACCCAAAAGCAGCAGAAAAACCCAGGGAAGTCTGTGTCGCTCGCGGAACAGAACCAAGGATAACTGACATTGCAGCAATGTTTTATCTTGCAATTAAACCCATCCCAGCAAGAACCAGACTGAAGATGACAAAGCAACTACGTGGCTTTAATAGCTTTGTTGGGAGATTTGTTTTTTACCTTCCTTTGAGGCAAACCCCACTGGAGTTTGCACTCAGCATAAACATCACCTGCCAGAACACACGCGTTGAGAGACGACCCAAAACACTCCTTCAAGAGAGAAAAATTGTACTTCTCTGCTTAACACCCTAACACCACACAGCCATCCCTTACTACTGCGAGTAAGCCAAACCTCAGAGGGTTGCTATGTGTCACACAAGGAGCTGAGCTGTCACAGTGTCCCCTTGTCACTTCCCGAGGCACTAAAGCCGCTCGGAGCGTGAGTCACACGAGTGCACAGAGGGGAGCCCCATCACCGCCACCACTGCCGAGCCAGACCTGTCAAAACACGGGAAAATCACGCTCGGCTGCCTTGCTCCAGCACTACCCTCCCTGTGTTCACAGTTCTGTCAGGGAGAGCAGCATCCCTCACAGCAAAACCTCATCCCTGCGGAGCTCCAGGGATCCTCCCCCACCACCGGGGCCACGTCGCTCAACACACTGCAATGAAGTCCTGACCCTAAATCCTGACCCCTTAAAATGCACTGAAAAACCCCACTGACATTAGTGGATCTTTTTCCATCGAGCAGCAGCTTAAACTGCATTCAGATGGATTTGGCATTAGAGCACATAAAAGCAACCACAGCATTTAACAGCTCACAAAACAAATTATAAATGCGTTTCAATTAGTTGCTCCCTGGACACATCAGAGTGGATTGACACCCAAAAAAATGAAGGTTGCACCGCTACATCCATCTCTGCTGACTGCTCGGGGCAAGGTGCTTCACCAGGAAGCAACAGGACTCAAGAGACCACCACCATCCCAGCTCCTGCCCCACATTCCAGGAAACCATCCCTGCGGGAGCATGCCTCAGATCCTCCCCCCATCACCTCAACCACCAATTCCCAGTGGTTTCATCATGTACCAACCATCCCCCAGATTATTTTAGGAAGAGGAGAGCATGGGGGTTGAGGGAAGAGGGGTTTGGGTTGTTTGGGGGGGAGGTTTAGATGAGTGGCTCCTGGGTACTGCAGCACATGTAGCACTGATAAACACCAGAAGAGCATTTCATTTCATGCCAACACCCTAAATACAAAGTGCTTCTCAAGGATTTCTGAGGGTTTTATGACTATTATGATCACTTAGAATACGCCTCTAGCCCCCAGAGGATGTTCGCCTTCAAAGAACCAATCTGGCCGTTGCAGGGATTTCGTTAAATCTCTTGTATGGATGTTGTACTTTCCCTAAGGCTATGCAACCGAGTATTTTATATTTCTTAAACCAGACCTCTTAAATACAACCCACAGGCTGCTCCTCCCCTCACAAACGAATCTCTGGGATTTTGGCAGATTCCCTAAAAGTCTGTTAACTCCCAAAACCAAGTCATTTTTTGTTTTACTCAACACTTCTCACAAATGACACAGCACTTTGCTGTTGTCTCTGTTAACAACAGAGCTTGTACCACCTCAGCCGAGAGATCAGGCCCTTCACACTCACGAGCTCTGTGCTTTGTTCTACATTCTACTTCTACATTTCTTTTTTTCTCCCTTCTGGAAAAGAAAACACGCTGATTACACAGCCCTCCAAAAAGGCAAACAGCTGCTGCCGATCCCTGAACAAAGCAGCCTGTTAAAATTAAAGTCCTGGGTATTTTCCCATGGCAAGTACGAGGCAGGGAAAGGGAAGAGTTGCAGCTTGCTGGGTAAAAAGGCTTCTCTTCGCTTGGCTGCTCCGGACGGTTTTAACTGGAGAGGGAGTTGGTACAAACTCAGCCTCCCTGTACCCCCTCCGTGCTGACAGGCTGTTAGCAGCCAGGACAGACGCTGCGAGAGGTCAGAGGTGTGGAAAAACAAACACAAGCAGCAATTTGGGAAGATGAAGAGGCGACAAAGATTTGTCACGGCATTTTTTTCTGCCGCGGAAAACCGGGCAGCTTTCTCCCCACTCTGTGCCCTCCAACTCAGTCACTCCTTGGAAGTTATTTCCTATGGGAGGGGGAAGAAAAAGCCACTTATTTTAAATAACTGGCTTCTAGTTACTTGAACAGGGAGACCGATAAAGATGCTAATGCCCAGTGCCTCTCACCGGCCTCAAAACTTGGAAGAAAATGGCTGGACCTGCCCCTCCACACACTTTAGCTCCTCGCATGAGCCCACAAAGTCCTGTTCCACTTTTAAAAACATTTTAGAGGCAGAACAAGCCCAACCCTGCAACAGCAACTAAAACTCTTACAGCTCTGAAAAAGTTATTTTTTTTAACCATATGCATCTTAAATGGGGGTGCTGTGTGTAAGGGAAGGTCCTGCAGATTTAGGGTATTTTTCTACATGAGGCAATTAAATTTACTTTCACACACTGAAAGCCATTCATAGAATCATGGAACGGTTTGGGTTGGAAAGGACCTTAAACCCCATCCAGTGCCACCCCTGCCATGGGCAGGGACACCTTCCACTGCCCCGGGCTCCTCCAAGCCCCAGTGTCCAGCCTGGCCTTGGGCACTGCCAGGGATCCAGGGGCAGCCACAGCTGCTCTGGGCACCCTGTGCCAGGGCCTGCCCACCCTCCCAGGGAACAATTCCTTCCCAATATCCCATCCATCCCTGCCCTCTGGCACTGGGAAGCCATTCCCTGGGTCCTGTCTCTCCAGACCCTTATCAGAAGTCCCTCTTCAGCTCTCTTGTAACTCATTCAGAGTTCCACCACTCTATAACCCATAAATCTTCTATGTGGCCTCACAGCAGCTTCCACCACCACAGACCCTCAAGTGTCCACCGTGACCCTCATGATAATTCACTTCCAACACATTTTGTGCTACTGTTGATCCTACCAATCTCCAGCCACCTCTGCCAAAGCATCACTCAGATCCAGCATCACTTAAAATACAAAGAAAAACAAACCCCACAGGCTACTTTAGAATAATTTTGGTTGGAAAACCCCTCTAAAATAGAGTCCAACCATTCCCACAGCACTGCCAAGGCCACCACTAACCACTGTCCCCAAGTGCCACATCCACCTGCCTTTTGAATACTTCCTGGTGGCTCAACAAAACCAAAGGTTGGGTGCCATTACCTCAAGAGTCACTGATGTTCGGTGTGAACAGAGGGGAAAAAAGCCAACCCTTCTTTGCATATTTCGTTATTTCCAGGTCCTCTCCACCTTAACCGTCACCACCACCAGGAGATATCTTGGCCACCAAACTCTCAGGGCTGACGCAGAGCACTCGACACTTCCCAGAGCCATGTACCATGAAACCATGAACAAGGATCTCTTCCTGCAATCACAGACTAGTTTGGGTTGGAAGGGAACTTAGCTTATCTCATTCCAACCTCCTGCAACGGGCAGGGACACCTTCCACTATCCCAGGCTGCTCCAAACCCCTGGAATGCCCCACCTGAGCGATTACAAGTGTAGCCACAAGCTGCCTTCAATATTGTCAATAATATTGGTAGTAACGGCCATGGATGATCAATATGAAACACTCCCTCAGAGCAGTGGGCACGTGTTACACCTCACACCAGACTTCACCCTGGTGGTATTTACACAAGGAGCAATTAAGATTCCAGCCGGAAAACGTTAATCCAAGGCTTTGCCAGGCTTCCTGAGTATTTCTTTGGACACGGCGGAGGCTCCGGGCTCGCTGTGCTGAAACCTGTGGCGCTTCCCGGAGCTCTGGGAGCTCCATTTGCACTTCAAGGGGCACTTTGCGCCGAGGGGCAACGCCACTGACAAGGAAACCAACACTTTTGGGGGTTTTTGCGTTCCCAGAGGAAGCGAACACCGTGGGATGCCTCATCCCGCCTTGGATGTTCACCACACACCGCAGGGATTTCACAGACCGCCCGCCCTCAGGGCCTCAGGCACCCCCGTCCCCCCTCTCCTGCCAGCCCCCGGCGCGCACTTTTGGGGGTGTTTGGTTGGTTTTGGGGGCCGTGGGGAGGCGCTTCCCGCGCCGCCGCCGTTCCTCCCCGACATCCTTTAGAGAAACGCGCGGCCAGACGCCTTAAAAGGACAAAATATCTGC
>VZTH01002433.1:0-47994 GCA_013397815.1 Aleadryas rufinucha | reverse complement strand
ATATTATATATACATATATATCTCCCTTTTATATATGTATAGATGTGTACATGTCACTTATAAGCACAAAACATTTTGCAAAATATATACAGGAACACCTTCACCCACTGCTGGAAGTGCAGAAGTCCCCGGGATGTAACGCGAGCAGTGCTCAGTGTCCCAGAACCGGCACGGGGCACTCGGGACGCGCCGGGACGGGAGGCGCCGGCCGGCACCGGCAGCTGCGGGGCACCGGCCGGGGCCGCAGCACCCAAACCTGCTGCTGCTGAGGATGGACAGCAGGGTTTAGGCCTCTGGAGAGGAGCGAGTGCTGCTGGGCTTGTCCCGCAGGAGCCAAACCTCGTGGCAGAGCCGGCTCCCGGCCCCACCGCCGCTCCAGCGGGCTGGAGCAGGAGAGACAAGTCCAGAGCACTGCAACTCTCCCTGAGGCTTCACACTGCTCTGCCTGTTAGTCCCAAAGAATAATTCCCAAATCAATCTAGGTCAAAAAAGGAAAGTCACAGTTTCAAGTGAAAAAAAAAAAAAAAGCAACAAAACAACCAAAAATGGCAAACCAGCTGACAGTAGCCACTGCATCATCTGCTGAAAGATCTCACGGAGATCAACACCCACGGGAATGACAACATCTACAGAACCGAGTGACTTCTCAGAGGAAAAAGCAAACCCAGAGCAGACCCTGGGAGCAAGTCATTGCACCAGTCAATGTTTCACCGTGCAGCCTCAGGAAATCAGACCAAAGCTTCTAAGAGGAGAATTGGGGGTGGGTTTGAAAGTGCTACTGAAGCATCATCAGACAAGTGCTGAACAGCCAAGTGTGTGATCCTGAGACACCTACAGCTACAGGCTGGGCTGAGCACGCTGCAGGCTCCTCTTCCAAAGGAAACCCAAGGCTTAAACTCTATTGAAATGCAGCTGGCTGGGAGCAGGAAGGATTGTCCCCATGGGAGTTACTGATATTTACTAGTCCTACACCACACTTAGGGCTGGTGAAACTGTTCCCTGCCTTTTCACAACCTGTTCTCCTCCTTTAACCTGGTTCCCCTCAGCCTTTCCACATGGATTAATTACAGCACGAGCGGAGCACCTATGTGAACCGGATCGTAAGGCTCTTGGAGAGCACCTCCCCGCAGGACCAGGGTGAGCAGAGCAGGTTCTGCTTGGCTTGGCTCGCCTCTGGCCCGGGGAGACGACAGGGAGGAGGGGAGGTGATGGTTGAATCCTATAAGCACTTGCCCCACAGAGAGAGGGGAGCAGGAGCAGCCACGGCGGCTGCCCAGGGCTGCTCCAGGAGCACAGTTCTGCACCCACCTCCTGAAACAGGCTGTCAGGTACTTTGTGCCTCTGGGAGCACCCTGTGTGAAGGGGACTTTGGCACTCAAAGTCCTGCTTTCAGTAGGAATCACAAACTCGAAGAACTGTGTTCACTTGAGACTGAGAACCTGATTTCATGAGGGTTTCCAAAGGTCACAGGCTGGGGGGACAGGGAGAATATCTCTGCAGCATCATGGCCTGTCTTCCAGAAAATGGGTAAGGGCAATCTATGAGCAATGTGAAATTTGTGGACAGGCTTCAGGAAACTTCACAGGAAGTTCCACAAAAGAGCAAAAGGATTTCTTGGCTTGTTGAGAGAGGTATTTTCTGGGAAAGGGCATTATGGGAAAGTTACCTTGCAGAATCTGTAATCCTTTCAGAATAACAAGAGCTCGCTCAAAAGCAGCAGGACAGACTCTGCAAGGGCTGGAGCAGCCTAATGCCTCCCATATCACCCGAGTTTTATGCATTTGCTTGCCTGGTGATCCAAGCCATAGGGCAAAGCAGAGCCCACCGGCTCAATCCCCTCCAGTTCTAGTACTTAGCAAAGCTAAAGCTGTGATACACCACAGCTTTAGCTTTGGGTCACCTTTCCCAGGCCCGTGCTCAGCGTCAGGCAGGGACAAAGCAGGAGGACGAAGCTGCCAAGGGAGGAGGAGCTGGCTGCGGTCTCCAGCTCCACTCCCCGGGCCAAGTCACTCACCTGCCTCCAGTGCAAGAAACTGAGCAAGTCTGGAGTAAGGGGCTGCCTCTGCCCAAGAGCTTTGGGTGTGGGCAGGAGCTGGGGGATGGCTGGAGAGACACTGCAGACCCCACTCCAGGGAGAGCTGCCCAGGACCCCCCTGGGGAGGTTTTGCCCCAGTGCCCCCAGAGAAGAGCGACAGCAAATGAAGGCAGAGGGCAGACTGCCCCAGAGCCACTAACACCTAACTTTGGCCTGACCCACCCACCCTTCCAAAAGCAAACATAAACCCCTGTTTCCCCCCTGATAACTGCAAATAAAGCATGGAGGGACCTAAACTGTGCGGGGGTCTCTCCTGCTGCCCCTCTGCCCAAAGGGAGCTGGCAGCAACCCAGGGACGGGGGGAATGGACGGTGCCCACCAGCTGCAGCCCGTGTGGGCCATCACAGGGTGACCCAGCACAGCACCAGAAGGGGACACGGCCCCGGGCACGTGTGTGCAGCACAGCCAGAGACACGTCCCCTCCTGCACACAGAGCAGGGGGTGCAGGGCGTGTGCTGGACAGGGGGACACCAGGTGAGGAGGTGGCTGGTCCCTGTCAGGACAGGGCTGTAGGAAGGTGAGAGAAATTTTCCAGTGCAGCTGGCAGCTGGCAGGCGAGGGCACCGCGCTGCCCACGGCCGGGGCGTGCGTGGTCCCATGGGGTGTTGAAGATTTTTCCCTTGGTTGAAACAAAAATTCTCTGCAAAGAAGAAAAGGATAAAAGTGTCAAGGAGCATGGAAGGAGAATATTCCCTCCCCTGAGGGGCTGGCTATGAAGCACCTGTCCCAGGGAGGGACCTGAAGCCACAGCAGTGCCCTGCCCCAAAGCACCAGGCCAGGTTGTGGGAGAAGGAAACCCAGTAATGGGGTGAAAATCACAGCTTTTTGAGACCCATGCTTTCAGAAATGTAAATTTCTCCCATTTCAAGTTCTCTGGGCTCTTCTGCTCAGCTTGGGTCTTCCTATGACACACTTAATTTCATGGAACAGAAGGAACCCAGGTAAATCCCACTGAGTTCCCTTCAGCTCTGCCCATGAAATCCACCTCGTGAATCTTCTGTTCCCCTTGGGTTTTTGGGATGGGTAAGGGCCTGCACTGCCCTTCCACCCCAGTGCCCAGAACAGCGCAGCAAACCTGGAGATGGGCATCAGTGTTTGACAAAGGTGAACTGGGAAAAATGCAAGCTGCTGGGCTGGGCCCCTCACCCTGGGAGCAGGGGCAGGAGCATGGAGGGAGCCCACAAAAGCACTCCAGAAGGGAACAGGTAAAGCTGCCCAGCAGCACTGGTGGGTGCAGACCCGGCACTAAGCCCTGCCCTTTCCCCCACTCCCCTACAGCAGCGTTTACGATGCTCCAAGGTGCAGTATGGATCCCATAAGCAGTAACAAGCAGTGTGAGCTGCCATGGTTGGCTGAACACAGCCAGCCCCCAAACAGCCTTTTTGCACCAAACAAAACACACCAACACTCACCTGTGACAAGTTCATGACTTCCTCCTGCTAGTGGCTCTGTGGGAAAGAATAGAACACGGGGTGGGTTGCAAACAAAGGGGCAAGGAGTCACAAAATCCCTTCCCTTCTGTCCCTCGTGGGCCCCAGAGCCACCCCCAGAGGCCAGAGCCCCCATGCCAGGCAGGGAGGACACGGCTGCACAGCCTCCCAGCAGTGAGAGCCCCGGCACCTACCATGCTGGAGCTGCCGTGGCTGAGCTTGTCGAAGCGAAACTTCAGGTTGGACCTTGGAGAGTTTCTGTTCTTTAGATCTGCTGGAGGGAGAGGACAAACAAAGAACAAAAATAATAAACTGTGAACAAAAATATTTGCTGCAGTGCTGGCTGCACCCGCCCAGCCAGGCACTTTAATAGACTGTCAGGAGTGCTACCAATGTTTAGTCTGCCTTGGCTGAATGTTTGGCAAAAGCTGTACATTAAGTGTTTGCGATGGAACAAATTGAGGCTTAATTACATTTCACAGTCTTTCTCCTGGAAATGCCACTGAAAAGGCTACAAGGAATGACTGATCCATATAATGTATGGGTGGATTTTCATGTTCTTGGCAGGAAAAATACAAAATAAACACTTCAAGCATTAAAAGGGGCTGGTTTAAGTGTTCAGAAAATCCCTAATGGAATAAGGAGGAGGACCTGTGGGGTGCCGAGCCACAAAAAGCCTGCAGGCACTCCATGGTCCCGCCTTGCCTGCAGCACTCCCACTTACGGAGCTGTTTGGGTCTGTTTGTGCTTCCTGGCTGTTTCCAAAGCAGCTCCTCAGCTGACAGCGTGTTCCCACGTGGATGGTGGTGCCTTGTGGCAGGCTCTCTGTGGCTCAAGGAATCTGAGCCACGGGGGTTTGTGGGCGAGGGGCGGCTGCGGCCATGCCCTGTCTCACTGCACCCTCACCACAGGATGTGCCAGCAGAGAGCTTTTCCTGCCTGTTTTGCCCTTTGAATTGCACCTCACTGTGCAAATCACCCGACTGCAATGGATGGAGTTGGTGAGCGGGATGGCAGGAGAGGAATGGAGCCAAGACCACGGGAAGCTGCTTGTTGATTAAATAATTGTGAGTCATGGCTCGGCCTCTGGAGACAGAGTTTCCACGACTACTGCACATGCCTGTCAGGGGAGACAGAGGGAACAAAGCCACAGCAAGAGCCACCTCTGAGCTCTAATTCAGAAAGGGAACAAATTCCCCATGGAAGTACAGCACTACAGCACATGGGGCCATCTCTCCAGAGCAGCCCTGTCAGGATGGGGCTGCCCCATGCCCCGTGGGTGCCTGTCCTGCCAGGGCGAGCACAGCTGCTGCTTCACCCTGGGACCTGGGCAAGGCTGGGAGGGGGCTCCTCCATCCCAGAGCCACAGACCCCATTCCAAGCCAGCACTACGGGAACCCAGGGCCTTCGGGCAGCCCCAGGAGTGAAGGCAGAGCTGGTGCCTCCTACCAGTCTGCCTGCCACCCACCTGTGGGGCTCCTGCTCATGATGACGGGGGTGGCCGTGGCCCCCACGCCGGGGCTCTCACTGCCGGGCGAAGCGCTGTACACAAACACGTCCTGCTTGAACGGCGATGCGGTGGAGGGCTGGCTTCCCTGCTCACAGAGACAGGACACGGCTTTTCCTGCAGTCAGGTCTTCCCCCACACCCTGCTGATGCCCCACTGCACCCATGCCCACTGGAGGAGCCCTGCCACCAGGTGCTGGTAGGAGAGCTTGTCCTGAAGGAGCAACCCACTGGGCTGGGCAGACCGAGCAGTGCCCAGGGCACCCCAAGGCTCGCTGGAGTGCCACAGAATCACAGAATGGTTTGGGTTGGAACAGACCTTAAAGACCCTCTAATCAGACCCTCCCTGCCATGGGCAGTGACACCTTCCACTAGACCAGGTTGCTCCAAACCCTGTCCAACCTTAGACACCAGGGATGGGGCAGCCACAACACCCCCATGTCCCACCAGGCACACCAACCCTCCTCCGCCCCACACCCAGAGATGTGGCTGAGCCTCTCCACGTCAGCAGGGAGCCGAGGGGCATGTGGAATGTGCCGTGGGGAGCGTTTGGTGCCTACCACGCTGTCGTACTCCTCCAGGGTCTCGCTTTCCCCCGCCGTGCTGCTGAAGCTGCTGGTGCTGGAGGAGGAACGGGAGATGTTCGACCGCCCGTTCTCTTTCAGCTTGATAAAAGGCCTAGGGAGAGGCGGAACGAAGGAAGGGCGCGTGGCTGTCACCAGGGCACCGTGTCCCTTGGACTGTGACAGCGGGACAGACCCTCCTGCGCACCCCCGGAGCAAAGTGCTGCCGTAGGAATGAACCTCTCGGGGTGCTGCAGTACACGACCACTTCCAAAGGCGTCGGGTAAGGCGCTGGGTGGGTGCCCCAGCAGGAGGCCCTAAGTCCAGCTGACTTCACCTTGGCAGGGAGGGACAGGCACAGCAGCCTTCTGTGCCCTGGGGATTTGGGCAACCTCGGTCAAATGCTGCTCTTTGCTCTTCTTTGTAAAGACCAAAGAGGAGCTGTGCTCATGAATCACCATAATCTTTTCTCCCTTAATACCAAACTTACTGATAGTAAAATTTAGATATGGTTTTGTTTGACAAATTCCTCGATGTCTGTTGAGCTGTGGTGGAAGGAGGATGGGCTCCTCCTGGCTCACCTGTCTTTGTTGGGGCATATTTCAGGGGAGCTGGGGTTGGATGAGGTTTCAGATTTCATCTCTTGGGAAGAATGTCCCAAATCTGGTGTCTTCTGGGCTCCAGAAACACTGTCACTGAGGGCACAAAGAGACAGGTTGCACGAGTTATACAAGAGACTTAAAAGGATGGTCAAACCTAACACCAAATACAAGCTGTGAGAGTGGCAGATGCTCTATGGGTACCACCACTTCGATGACAAACTTACCACCTCGTCCTGCTCTCGGCCTGGCTCTCCGATGTCGTGTGCAGGCGCGGGAACAGCCCTGAGCGGCGCTTGATGGGGCTCCTGGACTGGTTCTTGGCAGCAGCGGCTGGGACAGGGGGCTGAAAGCAGAGAACAACCTGGGTTTGAGAGCCCAGCTCTCTGCTGGGAGTCAGACACTAAACATCCTGCAAGGAACTGCGCTGCCTGTGCATCCAAAAACCCCACAATGCCAGAACTGCTTTTCTGCCTCCTTTTATTATGGGGCCAAAACCCCAGGAAGCTTACCTTTGGTTCTTCCACAAAGCGAGCCCAGCTTGAACAAAGCACCCAAACTCACAGCCTGCTCAAGCCTCCCCCTCACCCTCACCCCTGCTGCCCGTGCAGGGGACTGCCAGGCTGCAGCAGTGGAACACAGTGCCCCATCGAGCTGCGGAGGGATGGGCAGAGGAAGGGACAGCGGGACAGGGGGACGGGGGGACGGAGGGACACGTGGACGTGCTCACCGAGAAGGTGGTCTTGGTCACCTCGCCGCTGTTGTGTGCAATGCCCCCACTGAGGCTGCCTGGGATGCCACTGCCGTGGTGCTTCTTCTGGCTGCCCACCATCGTCTCCATGGAGTGGCTGCGCACCCGGATGGCTCTCTGTGGCACAGGGGACAGCAGATCATCACCACCCAGAGGGCTGCTGTCCCCAGAACTCCTCCCCAGCTTCATGTCTTCCCCAGGCGTACGGGAGAGCAACCCCCTATGTCTCCCCGAGAGCAAGCACACCCCAACAACAGCACGACTGGTGACACCAGCCCTGGCAGGTGCAGCTGAGCGTGGGCTGCCCCTGGGGAGCCCCACAGCCACCACAGGATCAGAATTTTCCCTCCATTGCTCTGTGATATTGAGGACTGCAGCCATGGGACCAGGAGACACAGACATGAGCCCCAAGCCCTGCCTCCTGCCTGGCCAACCTCCCAGACCCCTCGGCAGGAGTGGGGGCCAGAGCCAAGCCATAAGCCATGTTTGTGTGCACACCTTCCACAGTTCTCCCTGGACTCAGACAGGACAGATCCTGTGGAGCCTCCTGCCTTTCTTGCACCTCTCCAGCCTGCCCCAAAGCAGCCCCTGAGCTGGAGGCTTCACAGCCACATAAAAGTGCTTTTGTTCTTCAGCAAACTACTGCTTGAGAATATGTCTAGCCTGAACCACTGCTGTTGCTTCTGGTTTGGTCTATCCACCTCTGGAAGGGACTGGAGGTGAGCTGTGCACCACTGGCCCCATGGCAGCCGCAGACTCTCCCTGCTCCCTTCAATATTCATTTCTCCCCATCAAGCAGCCCCCTTCCCTCACTCTTCACATCAGCTACCTTCCCCATTCTCTTCTCAGCTATTCCCTCAGCCACAGCTACTGCTCCTACAGCCCCTGAATCCCAGTCCAGGCTAAAGAGTAAATGAGCCATGGCAGGCCAAGTTCCTGAAGGTGCCAGCACTGCATCTGCAGCGTACAGGCTGTTTGCTGCTGGCTCCAGGGTCATGGACCCACAGCTGGACCCACACCAGGAAGCTGCAGCCCTGAGCTCTCACCGAGCCTCCAGTGCTGAAGACCACAGCCCCAATAGCCCCTCCTGCCCATCCAATAACAAACATCAAGCAAGAGTCCACCAGACTGGATTTATTGGGGTCAGCAGCAATTCATACACAATTTGACGTCGTTCGTAGGTGAAAGTGACCGGTTGCTTTGCTGCAAAGCAGCACCCACAGGCACTCACACTCTGCAGGCTCCTGCCCCAGGATGTGGAACTCTGCAGGGTCCCCCAACACCCCAGGCCTGAGGAGCGGCTCCTTTTCCCACAGAAGAGGCAAAGGCACCTCTCACTCACTCAGAGCCCAGCAGAACTGAGCTCTGCTCACCTCTGAGCACTGGTCCCCCAGTCGCCTGGCCAAGGGGCTGGGTCTGTGGGCTGGGTCGCAGGTGCAAGGCAGCAGGCAAAGAGGTACCGTGGGGACCAGGTCTCAGCCCCTGCAGCCCTCCTTTACCGTCCGTCCCCCCGGTCACTCGGACAGCGCACGGTGCAGGACGTAAGCCAGCAGGCAGCCCAGCAGGGAGAGCCCCAGGTGTCCGGGCAGGCACAGCCCCACTCGGACCACGGGGCTCACCTCCCACCCCAGCACTCCCTGCAATGCCAAGAGAGCCTGGTCTGTCTCCTGGCACACGCAGAGCGTGCCAACACGAGACTGTTTAACCTCAGTGCCGAGACCCTGACGTGAATGCTGTGATGTACGACTGACTGCACAGCAGTTCATTCCTACACGTCTCACGCTGGCACAGGACACACCTGAGCCTCTGCAGCGGGGCCTGGGGAGCTGTGCACCCCTCCTCCCCGGGCACAGGATGAGGTGACTCACCCACCAGTGCTCACTTCCCTGTGCTACAGAAATAACTGTGCCTGAGGTAACTGCAGGAGCTGTCCCGGTACAGTCGCAGGCTGAGCAGGCAGTGGGGGCAGCAGCTCCCACCTCCTCGTGCCACCCCAATATGAACTTTGCCAGCCCCAGGTGCATTTTAGCTCTGCTGTTGGCAAGGGCAGGGCTTTACCTTGAAAGACTCCAGAAAGCCTCCATGACCCCCATTCTCCAGCTTGTCCTCCTCAGGCCCCAGCCCCAGCATGGTCTGTGTGTGCCCGTGCAGCTCATCGTGAAGGTTGTCCAACAAGGCTGCCCGTGTCCGGTCCTGCAGGAGAGACAAGGCACTCAGCCAGGGGCTGCAAGGGAGGAGCAGAGGCACCGATCCATGTGGCAGCCAGCTCATCCCTCCTCGAGGGCAGTGCCCGCCCCATGGTCACCATGCCAGCACTGACCCAGTCCAGCAGGGAAAGGTGGCTGTGAGGGGGAATGGGAGAGCTCCCCAGACCCAACCCCGCTGCTGCTCCGGGCAGGGACGCGTGGGCAGCGTTACCTCCAGCTTCGCAAACTTGTCGGACTTGCAGCAGGCGTTCTCAGCATTGATGAGCTTGGTCAGCAGGAACTCCCGGAACTCGGGGCTCTGCAGGGAGAGAACCAAAACACACACCGTTTTAAGACTCTCTGTATCTCTGGTGCCACAGCTGTACCAACCCAAAACCCAAGCTCACAGCGCCTGGCAGCCTCTCCAGGTGTGGAAGCATCGGTGGAAAAACCCAGATGGGTTTGAGGTGCCTCCTGCACCAGCACAGGCGCCTCAGCACCAGAGCTGCTGCTGCTGCCTTGCACAAGTAATGCCATGGAGTGGTGCATGGCCACTCGCCCTACCATAAACACCAAGGGCCTCACTGGAAACCAAAATCAATGCAGATCAGTTCCAGAAGTCTTGTTTTCCCCAAGCTGGTGTGCTTGGAAATATCTCAGGCATGCACATCTACTTTTTTTTACAGCTTGGAACACGCTTCCCTCTCAGCTCCTACCTTCTGGAACACCGGTGGGCTCGGCAGGGGTGGGCCAAAGGAGGGAACGTCTTCCCGGGCTGTGACTGATACCTGAGGAGTGAAGAGACAAGTTATTCCCATGGGAGCAGCAGGATAACAGGGTCTGTGCTACCCAGGTGATACGTCAGACAGGTGTGAACTGTTCCAAGGCACATTCAAACACTGAGGACCACCAAAACTCGTTAACAAATCAGCTGTTATACAAACGTGTACTTTATGCACTGGTGTCTGTACACACACAAGTTATGTAACAGTGCACATGTAGCACACCTGTGTGCACACGTGTGTGTGCTCTGCACTCAGGTGTGAGTCCCCACCAGGCCTAACACTGACTGCATCACTGAGCACAGGGTGGGTGCTGGGCAGCTGCCTCCAGACCTCGGTCTGAGATCATCAAATTATGGAATGGTTTGGGCTGGAAGGGACATTAAAGACCATCCAGTCACACCTCCCTTGCCATGGGGAGGGACAGCTCCCACTACCCCAGATTGCTCCAAGCCCTGCCCAACCTGGCCTTGGACACTTCCAGGGATGGGGCAGCCACAGCTGCTCTGGTGGGAAGCCATTCCCCCTTGTCCTGTCACTCCATGCCCTTGTCAAAAGATGCTGAAGCAAAAATGGGTACGTGCACATTGGGGCTGCCCTCACCTTGTACGCTGTGTTATCTGCCTCGGGGTTCTCCACCTGCACCACAATGTAGGCGTGCAGGAAGTTGGAGGCAATCATGTCTGGGACAAATGGCGTGTTCTCCTCTTGGAAGATAATTGCCACGATGTCATTGCCAATGTGCCTCTTCCTCTGGAGCTGAGCGGGAGGGGAGAACATTGGGTCAGTAAAACCAGGCAGTTCTGCTCCTGCGGGAGCAAGCACCAGTGCCGGGCTGGGGAGCCAAGCAGCCACTTCCCACGGTGCCAGGGCTTGGCAGTGCCCACAGCATGGGGCAGGGCAGTGTCAGTGCATCCCCACTCAGACCCTTCTGTGCAAGCAACCTCATCTCTCTTACTTGTTGTGTGTCTCCTTCAGTAAAAGGCAGCTTTGTAGAGACATGAAACATTATCTCCCTGTCCCTGAACACCGTGTACACAGACTCCGCTCCCGTCTGCCCATGGCTGACATCCAGGCCTCCTCGAAAACTGGAGATCAAGGGAAAGGCGGAGAGAAACGAAGAGATGTTAATTGAAAGCTTCACAGAGAGCACCAGCGGCTGTCAGGGGACAGGCTGATGGAACAGCCCAGCTCATTTATCTTTATCTAGCAGCGAGCAAATGGGAAAGAACAAACCGTGCGTCATGTGCTGTAACCAACCATCGCTGTCACCAGCCTGAAACACAGGGTGTGCTTAAAGCAGAGCTGGTCAGCCAGGGCTGACCACAGCCACGGGCACCAGCTGTGACCTCGCTGTCCCTCACCAGCAGTGGGGGTCTCCCCCCACACTGTGGCTGCTGCAGCGACCACCCCGGAGGCACCCGCGGCTGAGCCGCGACACCGGGCACAGCACATTTCCACAGGCTTCCTTCCATCTATGGCTGAATATAGCCAGATTTTATCACAACCTCAAATCTGCAGAAAAAGAAGTTTTTCTCTCTTGGCAGCTCCACTTTTTTTTTTTAACTCCCCCAGCCTTGAAAAACAAGCCAAAGCTATATTTGCTTCTGCTCTGCACATCCCGCTCATGAGCGAGATGACTTCTGTTCTCGCACGTAGATATTTTTACATATGACATGGTCTCTTGTTAATGTATTTGTAAAATCATCCTTTTTATCTAACTTACCCTTTGAAGTCCTGGAGAGTTATGGTGTCTCCCAGAAAACTTAGGAAGTTCTTGAAGGCAGTGCTCTCTTCATTATTGCCAAACAGCTCCTCCTCTTGGGTCTGCAAAACACAGGGTGCATCTGCTGACAGCCCCAGTTTCCCTGCCTGTCCAATCCTCTGCCACCTCCAGCTCCATCCATGGGGTCCCTGGGGTCTGACCAACATCATGGTGTCCTGCACAGCCTCAGGCTGCTCCCCACCTCTGCTCCCCAGCTGGCACCACCACCCTCGCCACCAGCCACCAGCACCATCCATGGGCTGTCACAGCCCGCTCAGCCCAGGGTAAAGCTGCTGAGAGCCACTTCTGAGCCCCAGCAAGGACCTTAGGATAATATCCAGGAAATACCAAATCAGAAGTGAATCCTCTATTGGAAAATCCAAGCCCTAATCATCCCCTGCTTGGTGTATTTCAAAACAATGAGACCCTAATTATGGCCTTGCATGAGTCACTCAATCCAACCCAAAATGCAATATGTAAGGTAATTAGAGCGCCTGTCAGAATAATTCTCGGTGAGTTCTGAGGCTGAGCTCTGCACTCCCCATCCGGAGTCCCCGGCTAATGACAGCATTTTCAGCAAGCGCCTGTCTTCAGAGCCCACAGTCCCTCCAGACAAAAGTAGCTGTTTCGCTGTCTAAACATATATCTGATTAAAATACCACGCCTGCTAAAATCCGTTTTCACATCCGCTTTTCCCTACAGCAGCTTGTGGGCTGATTTCCACACTGAGATTTTTCAGTCACATCATTTTTTAATGAGTGGGGAAAACATCCAAGCAATGAGAAACACAGTCAGTGAGGACACCCAGTGACACGAGGTGCTGCACATGGCAGCATTAACGTCGGAGTTGAGTCTGTGCTCGTGAAACGTGGATCTCTGGTGCACAGGGACATGCTCCATGACAGCAGCGTGGGGACAACTCACCTGCCTGAACTTCTGATAGATCACACCGAACTTGAACGTGTTGTTGACCTCGTGTTCATCATAAGACACTATCATCTGGGATGCCTGCAGGAAAGCAAAATGCCAATTGTTTCATCTGGCAGTTCAAAATGTGATGGCCAAAAGATCCATGGTGAGGGGTGAGGAGAGCCCACGGGAGCTGCAGCAGGGTACGACAACAGCTGGGCAGCACCGGGGGAGCAGAAGGGGGAAAGAATCCAAATTCTCACATAATTAGGCTAAAAGTTTTCAACCGTGGCCCTGGGTGCGGTTCTCAGCATCGCTGTACAACACACAACCAACTTGGGCAGGTTACCTCACCTTGGGGTAGAGAACCGGGTTAAACTTCAGACCAGAAGCATCGTCACAGAAGGCCTGTGGGCAAGGGGAAAGAGCAGTCAGTGCCAGGTCCCTGGCCAAAACTTCAGGCTGTGAATGTCTTATAAAGAAGCCAAATACAGCCCCCAATTGCAGGAGCTCCCCACTTCACATCCTCTCACTGGGATGCCCCACGGCCTGGCTGGCATCCGACTGAGGATGCAGCACGCCGAGCCCCAGGTCTCTCCATGACAAATGAGTGCCATTATCTCTCCTCACCTGGGATCAGCAGGAAACCAACAGCAGGGCCAGCACACAGCCCCATCCAAGTGCCCCTGGACCTGAGAGCCCAGGCACTGCTGCCCAACACTGTCCAGTGCTGCCCCTTGTCCTGCAGTGCTGCCCAACGCCACCCAACACATCCCAACACTGCCTGACGTGCCCTGGCACAGGCTTTGCCACATGTGTTCCAGCCAAGCCAGGCAATTCACCTTTGCAATCTGGGGGATGCTCGGGAGTTTGCTGAATCCTGCCAATGGGATCCTTTCATGTAATGTCTTCACTTTGGACCTGGCAAAGAAACAACAATAAGCAGACAGATGTCAGAGTGTGTCTACAGCAAAGCCACACCCGCTGCTGGGGAACACTCTTGTGCTGCATTTGCTGGGCCTGGTTGGCGAGCAAAGGCTCGATTTGTCTTCTCATCTCTGCTGCTCTTAAAATATTCATAGTTTGGAGGGAGATGACACAACGGTTCAGACATGCTGGGTCCTGTCAGCTTACGGAGGGATGGCGAGAGCAGTGACTGGTGTTATCCCAGGGAGGATTAAACCCGCAGAGGTTTACATCCAGTTCCAGCGGGTTTAGCAACAGATCAAAGTCTCACATTCATTATCAGGTTTAGGCAGTCCCAGCACAGAAACACAAGGATGCTGCTGCCACTGCCTCCCATCCCACCCAGACCCCCTCCATGTGCTGCCAGTCCAGCTTGAGCACTTGCTGTAGAAACAGAAACAGGGACTCCCAAAGAGAGAATATTTTGTTAAACAAAGCTTTTTTTTTTCCATACCTGAGTATAACCCTTAAATATTCTGTACCATCTGTCTCCTCACATTTAACAGAAAGGATCAGATTTCCAAGGCTGCTGGCTGTACAGTAGAAATTTAAATGATCCTAAAAATAGAAAACAGCACGTTAGCAGCCGGGAAGCCACTTGCCGATGGCAAGGACACTGCCTGGACACTCACCTGCCACCCCAACACCCTCCCATCGCTCACACACTTGCACCCCCTTGCCAGGACCAGGGCTGTAATCCCTCTGCCTCTGTCTCGGTGTGCTCAGAGGGCCAAAGAGGATTCCAGGGCTGTGAGCAAGAGGGCAGGGGCTGCCATGCAGGCCCCCGTGTCTGGCTGAGCCCCGGGTCCCCAGGGACAGGAGGCTCAGAGCCGATGTCCCCAGCGGTGTCACAGGAGACCTGTGGCTGTGGGACCGGGGCAAAGGCTGCACGTGTGGCCATCACTGCCACGCTGGGAACCCACCAGTGCCTCCATTCCTTGCAAAGAGGGAAACTGTAAAATTTGCCCATTTTGCTCACAATTGGAGAGTTTTTCTTGGGCAAGGGTGTGCAACTCTGAGCCCCGTGGGGCGGAGGAACCCACCTTCCCCAGGAAATGCTTGCGGTAGGCCCTGGCCTCTCCCTTGCACTCCAGCTTGTAGCCGTAGGTGCTGGGGCTGAGGTTTTCCTCCTCCTCCTCGCAGATGCTGCTGTCAGATGAGGTGGGCGTGCCAAGGTTTTCTGGGTCTTCTATCCAGTACCCCCCAAACTGGGGCAGGATGATCAGCGGGTATGGGCTACCCTTCTCTAGGATCTGCAGAGACACGTGCCGTGAGGGGTCAGGCAGGACAGGGGTGTGGATGAAGCATGCAGAGCTCATTGCCCCACGTTTTGCCCTCCCTACTGCAGCAGTCCCCAGCCCTGGAGCCAGGGGGGACGAGTCCAGCCCCTCTCTGAAACCTCTTCCCTGTCACAGAAGAGGGCATGTGCTACTGAGGAAAAGCCAAAAACCACAAAGGTGGGGAGGGGGAACACACTTTATGCAGCTCCTCTCAGAAACAGAATCTCCACCAATTCCCCTGCCATCAGCAATTTTGGAAAGGCATTCACCGGAAGGTGTTCAGGGGAGTTCAGGGCACCCACCTCATCGATGCTGGGGTATGGGATGTAGTCTTCCTGGAAAAAGGAACCAAAACACCATCTATGACCATCTGGTCCCCACCAGCTGTCCCTTCACACCCCAGCCCTGCACACCCAACCCAGGGAGTGCCTCCAGCACCTGCTGGTCCCTTGCAGGAAGGCATCAACACAGGCTAAGCCCTGCCTAAAGGGATTTCCTCTATTGGTGCAACTTGCCAGTGCTGTGGCAAACCCCAACCCTTCTGCACAGCTGGAAGCTGAAATACACCAGTCTGGACATAAAGCTGGATTAGGGATTTACAGGCACCATGCTCCCATCTCTGCAATTCAATCAGTGCCTTGTTTTTAGATAACATCTAAATCCTTTCCAGCCCTCTGAGTGACTATAACGATCACATTAAACCTCTGAGATGAGGGTGGGACACTTGAAGAGACAAAAATCAAGAAACAAAAATCAACCAACCTTGTGTTTTTGGCTTCCAGACTTCTGTTCTTCCAGTTTTGGTGCCTGTTTGGAACAAAATGAATGCATCAAATTATTTAGATGCTTTCACCAACACAGGGGGTCTGTCCACCAACACCAGGGTATTTTGCTACGTGGAGATCACTCCAAGCCAAGTGGCTGGAAGGTGGGGTCTGTTCCTGGGACAGGCCTCCAAGCACAGCAACGAAGGAGGTGCTGTGGGGCCTCTGCCCTCAGGGGCTCTGCTGGGCAAACATCCCACGTTACTGGCATGCACACTGCTGCTCACCTGCATTTTTTCCAGCATTTCGAAGAATTCTGCCGACTGAAAAGAAAAGAAGGAAATCTCCTGTTCGATAAAAGCAGACACAAGGCAAGCCAGTCCAAGCCACACCATGGCAGGGACACTGGACCCCCACCCTGGAGCACTTGTCCCGCTCTCTGAATGTGACCAGGCAGCTGTGACACCAGGAGCTCCCATCCAGCCCAACTCAGAGCTCAGCACCACTGCTGCAGCTCCCCTTGCCAGAAGCCCTCGACCCCCACAAATGCCCAGCGTTGTGTGGGGTTTGATCAGGGGCCTTGAGTAATTTCTTTTCTTAATCACAGCAGCATTGGTGAAGCTGCTGCCAGCGGTGCTGGGCTGCCCAGCGCAGGGTTAATCCCCACTAGCCAAAGGAACTGAAGAGATTGCAGAGCTGCTCCAATTAGAGCCCTGTTTCTGCTGCCCGGCCGGAGCCGGGGACAGGACCCGGCACACACGGGGACAGGGCTGGGGGACAGGAACCCCCCAGAGCGGGCACAGCCCACCGTCACCTCACCGGGAGAGCTGCCAAAGCCACGCTGATCGCTCTCCCTCGGCGACGGCAGCTCCAGGTAACCCTGCTCCCACCCTGATCTACCTGCGCTGCCCCGTCCTGGCGGCAGCCTGTGCTCCGAGCAGCCGCTCTGAGGCCACCCCTTCAGCTGGACTTGCTGGGCAGTCCTGATCCCTCTCCCAGCTTTTCCTGCTGTCAGGTACACGCAGATAAATTACCCAGCCAAACTACGGCTGTAAATGTGGCACTCCCTCTAAGTGGCTTTTCTGGAGGCGTGGCGCACCCGCCCCGTCCCTTCTCCAGCCCTCCGTCCCTCCAGCCCGGGTTTGCTCCGGCCACGGCAGATGCTGCCAGCCCGGCTGGAGCACGAAAAGCGGCATCAGCAGCTCCCATCCCACCGCCTGCCAGAGAGACGTGCGTGATTTGGGGCAAAAAAAGGGGCCATGGTAACAAGGGGAAAGGCACGGGGGATGATTTTTAGTGAGCTCTTAGAACAGACTGAATTTCCCAAAAGACAAAAAAAAATAGAGGAAAAAAATCAGAGGAAGGGATGAAGAAATGAAAATCAAAGGACAAAGAAAAATCTGAGACATTTTTTCCTTTGACACCTGTGGTGAGCAAAGGTCGGATTTACAGCACGAGCATTCCATGGCTGCCAGCACAGGTGGGGCAGCTGTGGCTCGGACATAGCCCTGGCTGTGTCGTCAGCTTTAGACTATGCCTGGTCCTTACCCACCACCCCTGCAGGAACCAGAAAGAACCCCAGGCTCAGACAGCTCTGTGCCCACAGCTGGACGGTCCTTAAAAGTTTGAGATTGGTTTGGATTCTGTTTATCCCCAGGTACAAATGTCCTTGGATAGTTTCAGGTCCTGCTTTACCACTAGCCAGAGCCAAGACCTGACACCACCGTGGCACGGGACCCACCTGCTACAGCGAGTCCCACAGAAAATGCCCACACGTACTGAACAAAGCACGCGGCAGCCTGAGCCCTTCAGAGGGTTGTGCACACTCAGAGCCAGCTTTACTGGGCCACAAACATTCAGGTAATTACAGTATGTGTATAATGACACCTTCATGGCACTGGCAGAAAGTCGTGTCACAGCACTCACCAGCAAGCCCCGGAAGAAATCCATTCCCTGCTTGGCATCAGCCCCACCTGCATCAGCCACACCTCCCCATGGGCACCCAGCAAGAGCAGCTGAGCACCAGCCCGGCCATCCCTGCCCAGCCCCACACCTCCCTTCGTTAATGTTTCCTCACGCCAGAGGCACAGCAGGACAGCTGTCTTGTTATTTCAAAGGGTGGCTCCCCTGGGAGGCAAAGTGCCCGGAACAGGTTGGGCAGGAAGCAGGGGAGGGTTTGCAGGGCACAGGCAGGTGCCTGGGATGCACAGCAGCTCCATGGGCATGATGTAAAGCCTCACAACAGGATGCCTGGCCCCATGGTGGGACTCATGCCCCTGCAGTGGGGTGCCCTGTGCCCCTCAGGTGGGCACTCTCCTGAGAGAGCTGCAGCAGAAACTGGGTGCTGGGCAGGAGATAGAAAATCCCTCTCCAGCTGGAAATCTGTGTGCACAAAAAAGCTGAATAAATCCCAATTGCAAATCCTCCTGGAGTCATGCTCAGGACAACCCAAGCTGCTGGCTCAGGAGCTGCAGGATGGGCACGAGCACCAAGAGGACCTTCCTGTCCCAGCGGTGCCGGGGGAGGCAGGACACACCGCCCTTGGCCAGAACACCTGCACAGCTCTGACAAAGCACAGGCCAGTGACTCGCTCCTGTGTCTGCCCCAACGCCCGTGCCTGATCCCTGACATCTCCTGTCCCAGGCAGCTCGATGTTCATCTCTTAAACGTCAGCAGATACATCCCAGCCTCTCCCCGTCCCAAGCCAATGGCAGCAATATCAAAGCGGCAGTGGGGCCACGGGGAACCTCCAAACAAGGAAACACACAAACAAACCCAGAGGCTCACAGGCACATTCCAGCCTGGAAGATGCATGGATTTAGTCTTGTTTGGCACCTCTGGAGTTGCCCATGCCTGGCACAGCTCGGCAGTGGCCAAGTCGTCCCGGGCAGGAGGGAGCGGTGGGTCAGCCCCTGCATCTGTGCCCACCTGCCAGGGACACGGTGCCAGCCTCATGCTGACACAGGGACACTGCTGTGGTGCTTAGGGAGGGTGACAGGAAGGACAGCAGCACTGGGACTCTGCACCCTGCCTGGCATCGCCGCTCGCCATTGCGTAACGCGGGTGCCAGCGCGGGACAGGCCGGCACGGCACGCAGGCCCCGCCGCCGCGCACGGAGACACGGATGGCTCGGAACAGGCTGCCACTCGGCTGAGTTCCAGAAACCACCTACTGCTGCTCCTGTGGGAACAGCCCTGATCCGTGCAGCCGCTGCGTTGGAAGCGCCGCTCCCCACCAGCCCGGCTTTCCAACCCGGGGCCCTGGCCCGGCGCGGTGCCCGCGCGCTCACCTTCATGGTCGGTGGGGCCGTGAGCGGCGGTGACAGCGGCCGCTCCGGGACCGTCACATCCGTGCTGTTCAGCAGCTCCTGCTTCCTGGAAAACCAAACACGGGAATGTCAGCTCCCCCCTGCCCGAGCCAGCGCACGAGGCAGGAGGTAAGGGTTATCTCCCTTGGCAAAGCCGTGGTGTGCAGCTGCCTGTACAGGAATATCTGGAATCTGAGAAAAAACCCAACAGACAGTGTGAGATGGTGATAAAAGCCATCAGAAGAGCCCGTGCCCAGGGTGAGCTGCGAGTCCTCATGTGTGGTGCTGGTGCTGCAGGGACAGCAGGGCTGGGTTCCTACGACAGCCCATCCCCATGGCTCCCCTCCCTCTGGCACCCTCCCCACCAGGGCAGGACCTGTGGCTGAGCAGCTTTCTGGCAGCAAAGGCGGCTCGGTGACACCCAGGGACACCTCGTCACGGGTTTGGAGTGACCCAGCCGAGGGCCCCTTTGCCAACACAGCCCCTGGCACAGGCACTGGATTTGGAAGTACCAAGAGCCATCATGAAGATGCAAGACCCCAGGAAAGCAGAAAGCAGCCCCTGTGCCACAGAGCTGCCAAGACAGCCTCCCACAAAAGTCCCCTAAGCGTTGGAAAAGTACGGCCTCAGCCCTCCCCTGAATTCCCATCCCTCTCGCCCGGCGCTTCCCGGGCAGGCAGCCACGCCGTCACGCAGCGGCACTGCCAGATGCTCCTCCGGGAGCCAGAAAATCTGAGATTTAATTTAGTTTCCTCTTGTCCCTGCCAGGTTAGTCCTGCAGAAACCGGGCCAAAATGTCCAACTGTTTATCTCGCCGTAAGGAGGTTTGGTTCCCATGGCAGCGCGCCCCGGGATGGCTCCGCACAGCGCGGCGTGGGGGCAAAGGGGACCGGTGCCACCGGGGCCCTCTCCAGAACACCTCTGGAAACACCTGCCCTCACCACCAGCCCCACGGCCCGGGCCCTGCCCTCCCACCCACACCGCCCCCTCCTCCCAAGCCCCAGCATTTGGGACAGCAGGTGACAATCACCCGCCGGTCAGAGCCTGCAGCCCCTCCTCAGCGGGGCCTGTGCCCTGGAGATGCTGAGGATGAAGTGGGGAGGCAGCAAGGAGGCAGCGGGGGGACAGCACGGATGCTGGGAAGGCAAAGTGGGACCAGCAGCATCATCCCGCTCTCAGCCAGGGGAGGCATGGCACCATCCAGGCTGTGCCAGCAGCGTGGACGTAGCCAGAGGCACTGGGGGAAATACCCACGGCATTGTGTCCAAACGGGAATCCAGACCAAGAACTGACGCTGCACATCACATTAAACCAAAATAAATCTTCTCTCTTTTTCATATCACAGCAGGTTAAATTTGCACTGTTACACCTCATTTGAGCTCCTGGCATCTTCCAGTTTTTCAGTGCGAGAAATGAATTGGAGCAATGTGGGGCAATAGCAGAGTTCCTGTCCTGCCCACCCATACTGTTTATCAAGCTCCTTCCCTCTCTGCTCTCCACAACCTCACCATGTCTCTACTGCTGAAAAATGCCGAGGATGACAGATTTTCCTTGTTTGCTCTTTGACTTTCTAGGACACTAAAGCACAGCCTGATCTGGAGCAAACTACTCATCCTCTGCTCTCCTTGCTTTGAACCCTGAGCTCTGCCTGATTGCACTCAGCTGCACAGTGGCCTCAAAGGCATAAAACAGATACGACTCTGAAAAGATTAAAGTTACAGGGATGCGCACAAATAATTTGATTTGATCTGGGATTTGTAGTGGGTTGCCATAGCATCATATTCTAAGTATTATAAAATCACCCAACTTAACAACATGTTCCTCTGTCACATGCTGGCTGTTTCTTTGGGGCCAAACTGCTGGAACTGCTCCTGCAGTTCCGGCAGAGCAAAACAAGCCCATCCCCAGCGGCTGCTTGGAACGGGTCTCTGCGCTGGGATCTGTTACGTTAAAGTCCAACCACAGACGCCGATGATTCAGTCCGCCACCAGCGCTGGGGTCAAGGGCCAGCAGCCCATTTCCCAAACTGATTACCCTCATGGGATGATAAATGAGCCATGAGGCAGATCAGCACATCTCTGCCTGTGCACCGGGGTGCAGCCCTCGGGGATCCCCCTGAAGCGACCCCAGAGCCAGCGGGGGCTCACAGCTGACCCGGTCCCCAGCTGACCCTGAGGGTACGAGTCTCTGCAGAGCCTGAAGCACAGCAGAGCTGGCAGTGCCCACGCCAGCGAGGACGGGCACTGGGGACGCCGGGCAGCTCTCTCCCCACACCACATCCTCTCCCTGGCACCACAGGAGACACGCAGCTCCGGCACCGACAACGTAACCAAAGCTCACAGCGCTGTGCTCGCTCCCTGAGGGGGCACCTGGCAGGTACTGGGGGGCTCTGTCTGCCCCCAGTGCCCACACACCCACCCTGGCCACGGCCACAGCCAGGCACCAGCGCACAGCGTGGGCCAGAGCATCCTCCGGAGCCGCAAGGCTGGACACTGGCCTCTCCAGAAGGAAACATGGGCATCACTTTCGTAATTTTATTTCTTTGTTTTCCTCATTAGGCAAATTAAGAGAGAAGGGAAAGAGAGAATTAGAATCCTGCATACTTAGTAAATCTAATTAAGGAAATACCTTAATGTGGTTATGGCAGGGCCGACTGCAGGGTTTCTGAATGGAGACTGAGATCACCCCTGCCATTCCAGCCCCCTCCTGGGACTGTGCTCAGGGGGCACCTGTTGCCAGCTCCCAGGGAGGCAGAGCCCACCAGGCAAGGGCTGCTCTCCTGGCTCCTTCCAAAGGGGGAGAGAATGGGGATTTTTCCCCCCATTTTGGGTGCATGGGCACTGGTGAACTCCCAGCACAGCAAGGGCAGGTGAGGTCTTTCTCTTTAAAGCATCCCTGATCACAACCCTAAAGCACCTTCAAATTCACATCCTGTACTTGGCAAACCCACCAACATACTGAAATTCTGATCAGAAGTTCCTGTTCAGCACAGAGCCAAGGCTGCCTGGACCCCCTGCGTGTTCCCATCCAGCCCTGACTCTGAGTGCACACTTCTCTCGTGCTCTCTCAACCCAAAGCCTAATGAAAAATCCCTAATGCACCGCACCTCCTCATTTTGTCCATCTGATTTACTTCCCAGACAGGCTCTAAATCAACACAGTACATTCAGATAAATCACAGCTGGGGAGGGGAGATGTCAGTGTATTACCTGACATGGTGAAGTGCTCCACAACACGTGGTTGGCTCTACCTCTGTCACGGTGTGCAAATGAGACAGGAGCATCCCAGGTTACCCATATGCCTGTGCTTAATTTTACAGATCAAACCTGGCCTAAGGAGGTACCAAACTCCTGCAGCAACAAGTGCTGCTTGTCAGATGCCGCATCCTTGAGAAGGTCAGCAATGACTCTCCTGTAAATTAACAGCCTCTATTTTTGGGCTCATCATTTTTTATCCTTGATGGGCATCACCTTGCCAGCTGCTTCCTTTTTAGTTTGTTTAATATGCCATGCCCAGTCTCGTAAGTTTTCAGAGGGGACTGTGCTTCCATATCACTTTCCATCCTCCCCCTGCCCGGGCTCAGCCCTGCCCACGGCGGGCGGTGGGAGCAGGGCACAGGCTGCTCGTCCCCCCTCTGGGGGGGCTCCTCTCCCTCCCCCACACAGCTGGGACTGACCCCTGGCTCCCAGGACACAAGCACCTGCTGACACACCAGGCAGAGCAGCAGTGGCCAGGAGCCCTTGGCAGCTGCTCACAAGTTGCAAAAAAACCTCAACCGAAAGTGTGGGTTTTTTGCAACACAGACAAGGGCACCTTGCTGTGAGTTTACACCTGGAAATCTGCAGTGAGTGCCTGAATGAAGCACCTTGCCCTGACTTTGAGCAGCTCTCCACCCAATCCCAGGATGCCAGGCAGGCAAGATCTCGCTGCATCATCACTCATCCCAGGGAGGACATCAGCAGAGGACACGCACTGCTGCAGGCTCCCACCGATGTCACACAGCCGTGGGGCTCCAGAATCCCCCCCACACAGGGGGTCCAGCCCAGGCACTCAGCGCTGCAGAGCTGCCAGACCCCTGGGCAGAGCCCCTGACATGGAACATCTTCCCTAAAAACTGATGTACCTTGTCATGTCCTGGCTCAGCCTAGCCCTACCCAGCAGTGTTGCCTTCTCACACCAAAGCCTGAGAGTCAGCAAAAAAAACCAAAAGTGCAGCATTTTCTCATCTACATTTCTTGCAATAAATTACGTATTTGCAAGCTGCCAGCCTGCACCTGCACACACACAGCGTCCCCTGTCCTCGGAGTGGGACCGCAGCCCTGCTCAGAGCAAGGTGACATTTAACTGCCAGGGGGGTTGGCTCTAATTGCCCCTCCAAACAGGGAATAACCATTGTTGAACAGTTCAGAGCGTCCCACACCTGAGCAGGCAGGATCCCAGCTGCCTGTGCTGGCTGTGGGGGTCCCTGCTGCACCACACATTGCCCATCCTGCCCAGGGAGCAGGGGCCAGCGAGGAGCTGACTCCTGCTTTGCCTGCACCTTTACAGACACTGGAATCCTTCCAGCTGGCCAAGGGCTTCCCACTGGGCCAGGCCAGGCCAGTGAGGCTCGATATGCAAGTACTGGTGAAAGGAAGTTTTTATCTTTTACAAAATGTGCTGCCTGCTCTCCCTTGCAGGAACACAGAAAGTGGCAATTTCCTGCAGATCTGGGTAAATCAGCCAAGGCACTTGCCGACATTTTCAGACCAGAAGGCTTGTCTGATCCTATTCCTGCCAAACCCGAGCCAGAAGCCTCGGGCAGCCGTTTCTGAGCTGATTCAATAATTTGCAAATTGCAGAGAACAGCTCCCAGAAACCTGCATCTCCAAACGCCACGGGACTGATGCCAGAGGGCAAGGGGAGGCTGTGAGTGGAGAGGTGCCCCACACCAAGGCACCCACCCACCAGCTCTCCCCTGTGAGAGGACAGCCACCACAGCGTCACCTCACTTGCATGTGGGACATTCGGGAAAACACATTTAGATACAAATACAGTTCCAAATGCCAGGCTTGCAGAGCAGAACAGGAGCAAGGAGGAGCCCCCAGCAGCAGCCACTCCCCAGGCCTCCCCGCTCCTCCCCTCCAGCTCAGGTGTGCAGGGGAGGCACGGGTGAGAAGGCTGCAGGTGGAGGGGCAGGCAAGCATCACCCAGCTCTGAGGGAGCCTGCTGTGCTGCACTGCACTTTGCTGGGCTGCTAACAAGGAAGGGACATGGGCCACCACAGACTCTGCAGCTGCCACCGATCCTGCCAGGCTTGCATATGGCTCATGGAAAGCAAAATTCAATTGCAAATGCAGAACAAAGACCGAATGTAGGAGGGAAAAAAGCAAATAGGAGCAGGTGGAGGAACAGAGTCCCTTTTGACGATGCCGCTAGCAGTCCCTTCCTTTTCCTGCAGATTATGTCACTTTGATGGCCCTGGCAGCTTGCATAAGATGAAACAACCACCGTAAAGCACTGCTTGAATTCTTGCAATCGCTCCCATGGAGGCTCCTCAGTCCGTGGCAGACAGAAAAAAACCTCCTCAGGGTCTTGTTCTCCCCTTGAGATGTCTGTGTGACTCTTGTTGTACTCAGTAAACCCCGCAGCAAGAGGCGCACTGAGACGTTTTGTGCACAACATGATGCTGGGGAAAAAAATAAAAAGGAAAACCAGACTCACACATCACGGGGCAGATTCCTGTGCAAGTTCAGAGCCAGGTTTTTTCTAAGCGCTCCAGAGCCATGCTGAGCTCATTCATAGAAACCTGGTACCTGAGGGAAAGACAACTCTTTGGCAAAGTCTTGCTTGGTGTGACTAGTAAAGCACTCCCTGCCCTTGAGGCAAATGCAGGATTGGCAAATGAGTTTCAGTGGGTACAACATCCAGAGGATCATCTGAGCCCCAACCAGCATCACTCTGCACTCAGACAGTTCCCACACATGGAGGGTCCTCTACCACACATGCAAGCAGAAGAAGAGACATCAGGTCACCCCCCAGCCATCCAGCCCCTCCAACACTCGCTAGCTGGTAGCTGGAGCCCATGGTCCAAGGGCAGAGCTATGGCTGGAACAGGCCTGGGCTAAACAAGACAAAACCCAAAGAGCAACAGCAGGGGCAGAACAGTCAAGCCCACCAGGGAGCCCCAGTGCAGTCCCCCCACCCTGCATTCCAGCCAGGGAGCGTGGTACAGGGCACCCAGCCATGGCTCAGCTCAGGTGAGCATCCCTTACTCCTGCTCATTCAGGACCTGCGGGTTGGATTTTTCCAATTGCTCTGCTTTGGTGATCTACCTAACACGCCAAGGGAGAAGAAAATATCCCAAAACAACAACAACAGTGACACATGAACTCCCCAGGAATGCCAACGTTCAGTCTTTAGCGCATCACTGAAATCCTGCTCTCAATGGCACCAGCTGTCCAAGGCAAAGTCCCTATGCCAGCAGCACTGAAAAATGGGGTACAAACCCCACAATCCATAGCTGGTGGTGGACAAAAAGCTTCATCCTCAGTCACCTCACTCTGATTTTTCATGCTTACAGACTAGGGAGTGGGAGAATATTTTACAATAAAGATTCCAAATTATCAATTCTTCATTCGAGTTTGGTACAAAATCACAAATTGAACCAAGAAAAAAGAAATAAACAAAAAACCCCTCAGTCTGCAGCAGTGCCCATATTCCTTCCACCCTGAACCAGGGGTACACACACTGTGAGGTTCGGGTGCATATTTCTGACTATTTTTAACACCGAAGTTGTCAGAGCATCAGAGTCCTGGAGGAGAAAACTCCCTGCCCGGGGCAGCCCGCACAGATCAGCGCGGGGTCAATCTCTGAAGCCAAGAGCAGCTCCCGTGCGGAGCGGGGGGAGCGGCGCCCGCGGAGCAGATGCCAGCTCGCACAGCACTGCGAGCAGGCCATTTCCTACGGCACAAAAGTTGAACACGAAGTACAGCCCATGGTTTCGGCAATGAAAGATGAAACCATTTGTCAGCTGTTCCCGGCGCAGACAAAGCTGCGGAGCCGAGTTCCAGCGGCTCTGCCCGCACGGGAGCCCGAGGGGGCCCTGAGGACCACGCTGGTCCCGCCGGGTGTGCAGCAGCCGCGGTGCCGGGGCTCACCCGGCCCGGGGAGCGCGGCCCCCGCTCACACGGGCACTCACACGCGCCCTGAGCGGCCGCGGTCATTCCGGTGCCCGGCTCCCGGCACCGCTGCCGCCGCACAGCGCGCACCGCCAGCGGGTCACGGTTATNGGGGCCGTGGGTGTGTCCGCGGACCCCCGAACTCCCCCGGGCCGGCTCTGCGGGCGGGCGGGGCTCTGAGCACGTCAAGGGCCCCGGGACCCGACTGTCCGCGGCAGAGCCCCCGGGTCACCCAGGCACGGAGGCTTTCCCGGCAGCCGCGGCCCGGGCTCCTTAAGGGGCAAAGTGCCAGCACAGCCCCTTCAGCTCCCACAGACCGGTTCCTTACCGCAGCAAACCCCCGCGGGACCTCCCAGCCGGTCCCAGCCTGGCCGTGCCATCCCTCTGCCAGGGCCGAGCATCCCTCCCCGCTGAGCCCAGGCTGCAGCAGCAGGACAGCACGGGGCCTCGAGCCTGTCCCTCACACCGGGAGCTCACACACAGCTCTCTCCAGGAAATAAGAGTTCTTTTTTCTATTAAGTAAAGTGTAAATTATCTACTTGTCACCTCAGCACCTTTCCCTGGAAATCCTTGTTGCTGTGGTGATAAAACACCCAGGTTCCTGTGCCCCCCTTATCTCACCTTTCTCTGCCAGTTTAATTTTCACAGGAATTAAACACAGGACAAGCTACAGCACTTTGAGCAACTTCCTAGTCCGAGGGATGAAAGCTGCCAGCAGGTGTGGGAACATACATGGGAACATCCACCCAGCACAGGACAGGACACGGGCACCTGCCCACAGCCTGCTGGCTCCCTGTATCCCTGCAGGCATCAGGAACAGTCGAAACAATCCTCCTGTATCTGGTCAAGCCCACTGTCCTGGGTGGGTTTAACCAGCCTGGCCTTGGAGCAGGGAGGGCAGAACCCCTCTGGCAGTGGGGTGCAGGGCCCCTGGAGCAGCTGTGGAGCACAGCACCATGTGCCACAGCCAGGTCAGGGTTTTGGGGGCACACTGCCACAAACAGGAATCTGCTGGGGGCACACACAGGCTGCAGGCAGCCACATCCACTGTCCACTCAAGCGGGACCTGAGCAACTCGCGGGGAAAGACGGCGAGAAAGGCTCCCTGCTCCCCAGGCACAGAGCAAGAGCCCAGCACGGAGCAGGAGCTGCCTGGAAACCCCCAGCTGGGGCAGTCAATCATTAACAACGCATGGGGCTCCCCTGGCAAAGCCTGTAATAAATGTGTTTGCTCAGGAGAAACAGCTCGCAGAGGCCACAGACCACATCTGGCAGGGAACAGCCGCTCCTGCTGCCTCGTCCTGCCTGTCACACTCCTGCCTCACCCACCTCCCCTGCCTGGCACCCTCTTGTCTACCATCCTTAACGAGATAACATAACCTCAGTTCCGGCCTTCTCTATCTAAATGTGTCACCAGAATCTCTCATCAGATAAATTCTTTAAATTCAACAACAAAACCCCTATCATTGCCATAATCTCTTTCTGTATCCTACTGTAAGTCAGATAAAAACAGGCGTGATGTTATTTTTGTCAACACACCACATGAATTCACCCCAGATGAACCGGACAGCGTTTCAGTGTCACCACAGCACCCACCCCGACCTACACGGGGCACATGGAGCACTCCAGAGAGTCAAGACCCAATCTTAAACCCAAGATCAGTATTTTTGTATTTCACCAGACCTCGAGGTCCCTGGGGAGACCGAGGCAGCAGCAATTCCAGCAGACAAGTGTCGAGGTACCCACTTCCCCCCAGGAAAGAGCCCAACTCACTCTCCAAAAATTCTGAAATGCATTTCTGTCTCCTTGAAACAATATCAGATGATGCCAAACTGTGAATGGTGGTGAGAGAACAGAAGTGGGTAAGAGGAATGAATCCTGCTAAACCTGGGTGCTACCTGCGCTGCCAAGCCTTTCAGTAAAGTTTTTGGTGGATCAACAGATCTCTTCCTGCAGAAAATAACTGTCTGCTTTCCTTCAAGCTGAAGCTATGAGTCTGGAAAATTTGTCAGGCAGAGAAAAAAAAAAAAGGAAGAAATTAGATCCTATTTCTGTGCCAAATTACACCAATTCTCCAGCACCTCATTAGTTTCCAGTTAATGGAGGGGGAGGGGGGTTAATTTTAAATCTTTTACCTCTCATATTAAACAGGCAGATTCGAATTTCATTGAGTCTCCCTCTCTGGAGACATTTTCCACATCTCCCCTCCCCTTTTCCAGACAAGTTAAGTATTAATCTTCTCTTGGTTTATGCTGAAGTGGCTTTGTATTGATTTTTAAAGATGTTCAGTTCTCTCCTATTTGGAAATAGACAAACACTTAGAGCAGAAACTCAGCCGAGTTCCCTCTCCATCCAGACATGGCCCAGCCCACAATGGAAGTAACTGCTTCTGGACTCACTGCAGCTGATTTGTAATTCATAGGCTGAGGGCAGATAATAGATGGTGAGGGGCTGGAGGGCTGTGGGTTCTCCCAGGAGGGCTGGATGCTCACACAGGTGAAAGGAACCAGGACCTCCTGCTGCACAGGACATCACCTCTGGCTGTGACAGGCCCTGCAGAACCTGCCCTCTGTTTCTGAGGCTCTGCTGTCTGGTAGCTGCTCCAGGATGGACCAGGGCAGGACGATGCCTGGGATGCCAGGGATGCCTAGGGAGGCGAACAGGGTGGCAGGGCTGGTACATCTGGAAGCTCCTGCCCTTGCCTGTCTTCCCCATGCCTCGCCCCCTCCAGCTCCATCCAACCTCCTGTTCCTGCAGTGATGTCACCAAAGCATCCATCACCTTCCTGAATGTTTGCAACAGGGATGCCCTGTCAGGGCCAGCACCCCCAGAAGCTCCCCAGATGTTCCAAAGGACATCTCCAAAGACAGATCGCTGCAGTTCAAGAGACTCCAAGTCTCCATCCCTCCTTTAAAACATCAGGAGCACCCCTTCAGTGACTAAATTACCTCCAGGGCAAGCAGTTGCCCCTGTTTTATGAAGAAATAAATATATCTTGAAAAATGCCCTGACATTTTTGCTTCAGAGAAAGCAGTTGGCAAGGAACAGGGAAGCCCGAGGGGCTGGAGGGAGCGCACGACAGGTCAGGACAATTACACAGCGTGATTAATACATCACCTGGCGGCCGTCTGGACACTCTGCTGAGAAAGGAACTGAAAACACCAGACTGGGGCAAGATTGAGCCTTCATCCCTAGGAGTACTGAATCTGCCGTGAATAAATGACACTATCAATATCATTATGAAGCCATTAATTTATGTAATAACTTTGGCTTTTGTTTTGATGCTGCAGTGAGATGAAACCCCCCCCATGGGTGAGCAGCCCATCAATCTTCCTCAGGCACCTGCAGGGGCCTTTCCACCTGCAGAGTGCCCAGCCCCATGCTCACACCTGAGCTGCAGGCACAGCTGAGCCCAGCTCTGGGGACTCGGGGCTTCTCCGGCCAGAGCCGTGGCACTGCCGCATCAGACAGTGCAGGACACGTCCCTGTCACCCCCTGAGCCTCCCTGGGCAGGAGATATTTCTGGGTCCCTCGCTCACGAGCGACAGTGCCAGAAATACCCGAGCTATGCCGGGCATTTGCCACAGCCGGGCTGGAGGCAGGGCCAGCCCATCCCCGCGGCACCGCGCCGGAGCTGCAGCAGCTGACGGGAGCCCAGAGATCCGCCCGGGGCCCGTCCCCACCACCCTGGGACCCTTCCCCACTCACCCCGAGCCCCTCGGGGCACTGCCTCCCACCTGAGCACGGGCACTGCCCAGGTGGGAGGGCTGGGATGGGGCAGCTGCGCCAGCACCGGGGACTGGGAGCCAGAGAGGAACAAAGGGAGACAATGCAACACGGCCCGAAACCCAAAAATAGCAACTGTTTCCCTGCAAAGGAGCAGTCACATCCCAATTTCTCTGGCATGGCAGAAACGGATTTGGGAGCTTGCAAACGAGGGAGAAAGCGATTACAGTGTTTCAATCGGTGCTGCAGGAAGAGGATAAGAGGGCATCCACTTTTAGAGAAGTACCACAAGAAATAGAGCTTTAGATTACATTACATCCAGCCCCAAGTAATCTGATTAGAAATTTATTTTATGGCTTCAGTAAGAAAGACATGAAGGAAATCCCAGGAAAGCACGGAGACAGCTCTTCCATGCAGGCAACGAGAGACAGAGCACAGGGAGCTTATCTCCCCAGCAATGGTGCGAGACGGGTGTGACAGCCACCAGCCACCCCGACACCTCAGTGCTGGGGGATGGGATCAGTGTGTGCCAAGGCGTGGGGCAGCCCCAGCTCCCCAGCTGCCACCCCACACGCTGGCAAGGCTCCCCCAGCACAGCAGTGCCCCAGCCCCGAGGGCTCCCTGTGCCCCGGCACCGTGGCTCTGGTACAGAGGAACAGGGTTGAAGTGCAAGAAAAGAGAAATTTACTTGCTGAGCTCAAGCAGAAGCACACAGCCCAAGGGCTTGCCCTGTCCAGAGCCCATCCCTGTGACAAGTGCAACCAAACATTGACCTTCTGCCAGTGGCCAAGCAGGGCCTGTGATGGTCCATCTCCCCAGCACCGTTTCCAGCCCTCCCAAGCAATAGGCAGGAACTGTGGGCAAAGCCACAAGGAAAGAACAAAAATGAAAGAACTCTCACTGCAGAAAGAAGCTGATGTCAGGTGGGTCTTGTCACCCTCCCCTGGGCAGAGTGGATGCTGAGGAGCACAGCTAAGGAAGGTGCTGGACGCAGCTCCTCCCTGGGCACCCCAGGCTGCCCCTGCTCGAGGGCACGCGGCCTCTGGAGAATCCCAGTGAAATGGCTCATGGCTGCAGCGTGTGCAGGTCATGCCAAGCACCACGTGTGACAGATACACTCCACCAGAACAGCTCCAAAGGGGGTAAAACCTGAGCCACGGCCAGGCCAAGAGCTTCAAGAAAGCCACCAAGGAGCGGTGACCCAGGAGCATCAGTGGCAGGAGCCTGGAACGCTGACCATGCAACCAACACATGAACAATGAGTGGTTTTCCTCATTTACCAAGGAACAAAGCAAGCTGTGGGTACAAGGAGTCTCTTGCACACCTCTCCCATCCATTGTGTGCCATTCGGCTGTGAGCCAAACGCTGTTCTGTAATTGTGGCAGCCCAAGTGAGTCACTTTGGGCTCTCCCTGCCCAGCAGCGTGGCTGTGTGGTGGCACTGGGGGCAGCATCAGCCGCAGCGTGGCTGACACAGAACAAGGTAGTCGTGGCCATGACAGCAGCACAATTACATGGAAATTGTATTCCTGATAATTTGGGGTATTTCTCCCTGTGAACACAGGCCTCCTGAAGAGATGAGTTCCAAGATTTCAGCATCCAATTAGATTAGATCAAATCAACAGAGGAAATTAGTCTTTACAGCATGAGCAGATCCTCTGAATTTTACTAGCAAATCAGTGAGCTAAATGTCACCATTCATCAGTAACATCACTAATAAAGCCAGGCTTGGGATGCACAGCCACTAACATGCGCCACTCGCCCAATGCTTCCTCCACCATCAGCACCCTGCTCAGCCCCTGGTCCTTCCTCCCCTGCCTGTGTAGAGCAAAGGCCATCCCCGAAACCATAATGCCAATCAATCACCACTGGAATCCAGCTGGGAAGCTCAGGATTAGGCCCAAACTTTAACCTCAGGGGAGCAATGCCCTTCCCGAGGATGCTGCAAGGGATGTGGGAGGAGGGGGTGACCCCAGGCAGAGGGGGGGAGGAACACGGTGGGCTCAGGGAGGAGGCTCAGAAGGCACTGCTTGCTGAGCCCAGCGTTCCAGGGAGAGCTGCCCTTCACCCTGCACAGGTTCTTATCAGCCATGGCTGGGGGAATGCCAGGAGAGGTGCAGGGCCAGCAGCTGCAGGAGATGCTGACCCTCTGCAAGAGCCAGTCTCGGAATAAACATCCCAAAGCACTCAGGGACAGCACTGGATGCAGCACAGCGGCACCAGTCCCACACTGCACAGCCAAAGCCCAGGCTCAGGTTTTGCTAACCCAGCCCCAGGGGCCATGGCACTGACGGGCAGGGTCAGTGCAGGAGGGTGCTGTGCAGGGCTCCAGCACGGGTGGGCTGCACCGGGCTGGGAGCGGGTCCTCGCCTGAGCAGAGCAAGCAGGAGAGCTGGTGGCTGCAAAGGCAGGTCCTGCTGGCAATGCTGGGCACACAGCTGGCTCCAGAGAGCTGCTCCTGCTCCAGAGAAGCGCTAATCCCATGGAAGAGGAGCCCAGCCAAGCAGAGTGTGTTCCTGGGCCTCTCTAATGCCCCTCCCCAGCGGCTCTGCTGTCGCTCCCTCCCTGAGCCCCCACTGCCACAGTGGCACACCCAGCCCACCGCAGATGAAGCACCTTCTGCCTCCAGGAACCCCCCGAGGGACCCCTGCCCCAGGGCTGTGCTCATCGGTCCCGGTGCCACAGGGGGTGGCAGCAGAGCAGCAGCGCCCGGGCCCAGCGACTCTGCCGGGGATGACACCATCTCAATTACCCGCCTCCCTCACACACATTGTTTGATGTGAAAGCATTCAAAGACATATAATTTGTGGAGCTAAAACACAGGTATTATCTCTGACACATCCATACTACAGGGAACGTGCTGAAGTCAATCACATCCAGGGGTTTCTGTTGCTCTGCAGCTTTCTCCTTGCCTCTTGCTCCAAATGAAAAAAGATGGAAAATGAATCAGTTTTTAGCTGCAGACCCACCATCTTCCTCTTCAAATCACCTCACACTGTGCAACCTCATCAATGATTGGGAACAAGAGACCCAGATCAGCTCATCAGGTCTTTAGAAAGTGGACTCTGCATTCCAAACTGGAAAGGATTAACACCATACTGCTCGTGGGAGAAAGAGGCTGTCACGGTCCCTGGTGTGACACCGGTAACATTTGAGAGGAACGAGGCAGGACAGTGCCTGAAGGGACTGACCTTTGAGACTTCACAGAGACCCAGAATATAGCTCTGACCTATTCAAGTACCTGTCAAGCCTCTACATGTCTCTTCCGGGTGGGAGCCCGAGATGAGCCATGTTTTCACAACAGGCTTTGGAAGACGTGAGCTCCTTGGATATCGTATGGGTCACGGAGTGCAAACCCAGCATCACAAGCCCCAATGGAAATTAAACAGCAGAGATGGAGAGGGCCATTTCCAGCCCAGGACCACGGCCCTGCCAGCACCAAGCCCTCCCATGGCACAGGAATGCCGCTGGGTGCCAGTGGCCGCCCATCCCTGCCGGACCGTGGGGCTCGCTGGCGCCGGCCGGCGGCAGGAGGCCAGGACCCCACCAGCTCGCAGGAAAAGCGACAGCCGGCGGGAGCGGTACAGTAATTAACAAAATTATCATCAGGAACAAACCACAGGCTTTGGCAGAACGCCCGCGCTGCCACGCCGGCACTGCCTGCCCTGCTCCGGGCTCCTTGGCTTGGCACAGATGGGGCTGCTCACGGTCCCCAAATCACACCCACCCTGGCGGCCAGTGGGCACATGTCCACGGCCCAGGGGAGGCCAGTGGGCACATGGCCAGGGCCGAGGGGAGGCCAGTGGGCACACCGAGTGGGGCAAGAGCCCCTCCAGACCCTGCCTGGGTGATGTCTGCGACTCCTGCAGACAGGGAGCGAGCCCGCAGGCAGATGGTGCCTCAATCACCGCAGCCACCACGGCTCCCTCCACCCATCACGACAATATTTGCTCTCAGAAGGTGGCTGTTCTCCGAGCAACCACCCTCCGACTGCAAACAGCTCCCAGCCTGACAGGCTATAAATATGGCAGGAGGAAAAACCAGCACAGTTTATTAGTTCTGAGACAGAGCTAAAAATAGACCCACGTGGGGCTGCTCAGTCCTCTGGGCAGATGTAATTGTGGATAATCTAGCTTTAAATACGGGAAGGCTGTCTGACAGCAACAACAACATTTTAACATATGGACGGGGCGGCACTCGTGGGGACGCGCCACCTCCAACGTCACCGGGGAGCGGCGCTTGCACCGCCAGGCCCCAGCCCACCTCCTCCACTCCACGGCTGAGCTTTCTGCAGAATAAACCCTCACACAAACCCAAATATCTACAGCAGGCCACTAAGAGGAAAGCGTAGAGTCAAACACCGAGGGGGAGCATCAGTGGAGCTGTGCCAGTACCCATTCCCCCACCCTGAAATTTTATATAGCTAAGGCTTACCAGATTAAATGGCTGAAACACTCCAAGTCCTCAGAGCTGACAGCACCTTCCTCCTCCTGTGAAAGCTTCCTCTGTCCCAGGCAGGCTGTGAGACGTGCTGGGAGGATGCTGTGTGGGTGCAGGGCTGGGTGTGGGCAGGCGGCCAGGGCGATAACTGCCCTTCCACGAAGAGGGAAGCGCTCCCGCCTGCTTGCCAGAGATAGCGGGGAGACGTTGGGACGGGCTGGATTTTGTAAATCTCCCACCAGTCCTCGGGCTGGCCGGGGCAGGACGGACCATGGCCCTGCCACCATCCCGGCAGGCGACTCAAGCAGCTGACGGCGAGCAGGGATGGCAGCAGCCACCACCCACGGCAGCGGCAGGGACCTGTCCCCATCCCTGGGCACACACCTGCAGTTCCCTGGCTCTGCAAGGAACCCAGCACAGGACTTGCTGATGACACAAGGACTCGTTCTGCCTGGCATGCCATGCCCAGCCATGACTCTCTGACCTGCCACAGCCCTGCACTGCTGGGTGCACAACTGACACCCCTCCAGCACTGACCCATGGAGAGACTCAGCCCGGCCTCGCTCTGACCCTCCAGCCCAGCACTGGTTTTAACTGAGTTTAAAGTTTTCTGCAAGTCCAGGGCATTCCTTGCACCCTGGCCCTGCAGGCTCAGTCCTTCCCAGGCATTTCTGCACCAGAGCCAGGGTAACCATCCCCAGGAACACTGGTGGAAAGGGGTCACTGCCAGGGGTTCCACCAGGCTCCAGAACCAGGATAACCATCCCAGGCTTGTTGGCTGGTGGGGGTCATGGCTGGGGTTACCCTGGGCAGGCTCCAGGCTCGGCAGCCCTGGAGAGGAGCAGTTCCAAGGCAGGGGAGATGGGAAGCCTCCCTGTGCGCTGCAGCTGGCTGCTTTGCAGTAGTTTTGACAGCATTTCCTTTGCATGTGCTTCTCTGGCTAAATATAATTGCAAAATATACATTTGCATGCAATTATCCATTTATGAAGTGCTAATAAGTCAAAGGAATTTACTTAGATGCAATCTGCTCGCCAGACCTTGTCCTCACAGGACCCAAGCACAAACCTCCAAGATTAGTGCAATAGTCAGTGCAGCCACCTCCAAGACGCTAAATCAT
Source organism: Aleadryas rufinucha (assembly GCA_013397815.1). Taxonomy (NCBI): domain Eukaryota; kingdom Metazoa; phylum Chordata; class Aves; order Passeriformes; genus Aleadryas; species Aleadryas rufinucha. Next base: position 12,650 of record VZTH01002433.1, on the reverse strand, counting down.
TCCCACATCTTCCCATTAACTCAGCTCCAGCCCATCAAATATTAAAGAGCCTCAAGCCTGGACACAGCTCTTTTTACGAAGGTCGAGTAAATCTTTCATCTCTTCCCACCTTCATCCTCCTGCTGCCATCGGCAGAGGAGCATCACATGCTCTTTCATGTGAGTTCTGACTGCACACACTGACTCCCAGTAATTGCCGTACATGGCTCCTCCATTCCACAGAGAGATGATCATTTTGGTGCTATTTCTGCTTTATAAGGCTAAAAGAAGAGGTGACTCTGTGTGAAGGAGGGGCTTTTTTCCCTGATTTTTTTTTTGTTTAATATTCTGTGTTTTCTCCGTACACCCCATCAATACCAATGAGCAAACAACCAGAGCACAAAGGCTGAGGAGCTGTCAGCAGGCAAAGGGCTGGTGAACCCCTGTGGAACACCACTCTACCAGTTTGTTCCAGACAGGAGGAGGAAGGGCCCCACGAGTTCATCCTCATCAGAACAAAGTCCTCATCACACTTTTCCACCTCCAGCATCCCCAGCACAAGGGCTACACAAGGCTGAGGGGGCTCAAGGGTCTCTGCCTGCTTTCTTGGGGACCCCGGCACTTGCTGGGCTGCTGTGAGAGGCAAATAAACCCACCTGGCCAGAGCTGCTGCTGGACATGCAAAGATCCTTTGCAGGTGGATGTTCTCCTCCAGGGTGACCTTCCCGCTTGGGAAGAGGCTTAGCTGCCATCTGGCTCAGGTCTTCCCAAACTCACCAGAGCTTCCTGGGCGTTTCACAGAGGCCGAGCCCCCAGGGTGTGTGGCTGTTTGGCAGCAGCTGCCCGGGAATGCTCGAGTCCTGTGCAACACCTTCCCTGCCCACCTGCAGTCCTGGCACCTCTGCCAGCGCCTGCCACCAGCGGGGTCAGCTGAGCCCTGCCTGCGATGCCAGGGCTCCCCACCCATCACCTCTCCCGGCTCTCCCACTCTGCAGCGCCGCCTCACGCTCTCCAGTCCCTCAGACACATTCACGGTTACCATAGGAACTAATGAAACCCGAACTGAGGAAGAAAAGGGAGAGACAGGCAGAGGGAAAACTGCTCTGATGCCCCAGTGCCACCTGCGTGGGTGAGTTTATCCTGACCCTGCGTGGGCGAGTTTATCCCTAGGGAGGACAGGCAGGGATTGCCCTGCATCACTCAGCCCTCGCACGGCCATCCGTCCCTCTGAGGGGCCACATCCACCGCTGCTGCCCCCTGCCAGGGCTCTGCAAGGCAGAGCCGATGTCTGCAGCAGCACGAGGCTCCCTCAGGTGCTCCAGGGCACACGGAAAGCAGCTCCGATTTTCGGTAATAACTTACACAGGGAAAGAAAGCCTCCAACGCCTGGTGCCTCTGTGCCGTGGGTTAAACCAGGACACCCAGAGGCTGCAGCAATAAGAAGAGGGTGCTATAACCCCAAGAGTTTGGGGTTATCGTATTTTTGTAATTTTAAAAGCTTTTACAAATACGAAACGTGGCTCTGGCTGAGCCCCAATTACAGAACCACTTAATGCAGCAGCCTACCCACAGACCAGAAGCACCACGGCGTTGTGGGAATCATTAGCTGCAAACAGCAGCGGATGTTCATCAAAAGCTCCAAGGAAGCTCCCTCCTCTGGCCAGGGCAGGAGTGGGAGAGAGAGAGAGAGAGAGAGAGAGAGAAACGTGGCCCCAGCCCCTCACCCTGCCCAGGCAGGAGCACGGCAGCGTGCCCTCAGCCCCGGCACGGCACTCCGAGCACGGCAATAGAGGGTACAGGGGGCTTCTGCTGCAGAACTGCTGCACCGGCCTTACAAAAAATCAGGGCACAGTGCAGGCAGAGCACAAGGAGCAGCTCAGTCCTTCTCGGCTTCACGGGAAAAAGGAAAGTCTGCAGAGAATTCCCTCCACTCCCCAAAGTGGTAAACATTGATTTAAACTTCTCATTAGTTCAGCACAACCTGAGCAATGAGCGTAGCACCAGCGATTGTGCTGAGCCATTTACAGCGGGCATTTGCCGGCTCGTTCAGGCAGCAGCTCCCCCAGGCTTTCCGGATACTTTTCCATTAATGAATAATTTGCACAACGATTATAGAGGGAAGCCGCATGAGCCATCACCCTATGCATTGCCTGGAGCCCAGGGGAGGCTTGGCCAGAGTATTTCTGTATCAGCACAGGGTGTAGCTGATAGTGCTGGAGCTGTGTGCTCACAACGGGGAACCCCCGACCCGGGGAGCTCAGCCGGGATCCAGAGAGGGGAGGATGCACCACAGTGGGAGGGGAGGGAAGGGATCAGTACCCAGTAGCTGGGAGGACAAAGCTGGTGGGAACAGGAGGCAGGTCCCAGCCAGCCACGAGTGCTGGGGGAGCAGAGAGCATCGGTGCCACCTCCCCCAGACCTTCACCACCTTCTCTTCCCCATCAGCTGAGGACATATCCCAGCAGGGATGGTGACCTCACACAACTCGCTCCATCACAGCACCTGGCCCAGCAAACACCTTGCCAGAGCCACACAACCCACACCACCCACACCAGTGTCCAGCACGTCTGTGGCAAATCCAAGATGGACCCACCAAGCAGCACTGCCAGTCCACAGACCCTCCTGGGCCCCAGCAGCATCTCCACCCCTTCCAGAGCAGTGCCCAGAGCCCCTCAGCAGCACAGGAGAGGAGCTGGGTCACAGGCACCCCCTGTCCCACTGACACTCACCACCTCTCCAGACTGCAAGATTGAAAAACAAAATTAAAAAATCTCCCCGCTTCACTGGATTTACACCCAGAAGCTCAGTGCCGGCCTGACCTGCTGATTCCCACCCCCGTTACCCCCAAGGCAGAGCTGGTGCCCTGTGAGATGCCCCACGCACACCTCAGCCCACCGATCTCGCAGCGAGCGCGTCACCGCGTTTGCTGCGGTGCCTGACTCACTTCAGGCTCTCGGGAGAACAGGCTGTGGGACACGCACAGACGCGAGTCCTGCGGTGGGCGGACATGGCTGGACTCCACTGCACCAGCTGGAGCCCAGCTCCCAGGAAAGCATCCTCCACACACAGAGCCAGCTCCCAGCACCACGCAGCCCACGGGAAATCACTGCAAGAGAAGAGCCAGGTACTCACTTGATCTTCAGGCTGGCCAGCATTGTCTTGTCGATCCTGGGGAGAGAGCAGAGGAGGGAGTTACTGCAGGGGCTCCAGATGTAGCTGGGAGGGGGTCGGGTACTGGGGGCTGCTGCCAAACACGACCTCAGCAGATCCTCTGGAGGTGCCAGCGCTCCGGCTGACACGGCGATCACCACAGAAAGACTTCATCGGAAAACAAAATCAACCAACATTTAACCCAAAATGAAGCCTGGCAGCAAGCAAGAAAAAAAATCCCCCTAGTCCCTTCCTGGTGGTGACCAAAGCAGAACTGCTGCCTCCCAGTCTGGAATGCCAGAGGTGAGCTGGGCAGCAGAGGAGGGCATCGCCTACATCCCAGCTCTCTCCAGAGCACAGCTTCCACAGAACATGTATTTACAGATAATGGACCTGTGACAGCCCTGACGTGCTGGGAAGATCCCACCAAACCCTAAAATGCAACCCAGCCCCAGGCAGACAGAACACAGAGCAGCCCCATCGCTCCCAGCCCCAGCTGGCTCACGTGGGACTGGGAGCCCCAGTTGCTTCACTCATTTCCCTGGCACTGATAATGAGTGCTCGTCTCCTCGGAATCATTGTGGTTACAGTCATATTAATATTAATTAATGCAAATCATAGTAATGTCTCAAAATGCAAAACAATGTCTTTTGGCAGTCACTGAAAATGCTCTGTTATCTGCCACATGGCATCAATTCCACATCTCAAAAAAAGACCAAACAGCAAAATAACACTCCCAACACCCTCTTGGTTTTACACCGTGATCTCAGAGGACACAACATGGCCACAGAAGTGCAGCTTCCCCCCACCTGCAGCTTTACCTTCTCCCCTCCCCGGCTGGGCTCCGCTGTCACAGACAGCACGGCGGGGCCGGGTCCTGCCACGCCGTGCCACGGGCTGAGCCTGACAGGCACTGAGGCAGAGGCACCATTACCTTTCCCGGGGTCCCCCTCTTGCAGCAACACCACACTCAGAAGACCCCGTGGCCACAGCAGCTCTGTTCCAGGCATTTCCCCAAACATCAGCTTCCATGCTCTGCTTTGGCGAGCCAGCACGCTGCTGCTCCTAAAAATAGACCTAGGGCACCTGCTATTGTGACTTAATACCTTACAAGCCTGCCCAGACCTTGTTGATCATTAAATCATGTTGAACATCAGAGCATGCTGGGGAGCAGAGCTGTTTCCAAACCTAGTGGCAGAGGCAAAGCAGCTCAGGGACAGTGGGTGGCTGGGGCAGCTCCCATGGGACCTGTCCCTCAACGGGGACTGCACGAGTGGCTCCATCCGGAACCACGGGAAGAAAAAACAGTTGTTGTTATTTGGCTTCTCGGAGTGAGAAGGGGAAAAAAAGAAACAAACAAAAAAAAAACCACACAGGAAAGAAACTCCCATGTTAGGGAAACCGCAGCTGCAGCGTGACGGGGAGAGCCGTTTGACTGCCCTGCCCTGCTCCGGAGAAGGCAAAATGAAACACCCACACCCCACGGGCTGCCCGGCCCTGGGCAGCACTCACAGTGGCTCTGCACACCATGTGCATCCCTACAGCCAAACTGGGGGCACCAGTTTGCACCCCAAGGTGAGCACACTGCTCCAGGACCTCGCTGGCAGCAGATGCAGCTGGTAGAGAGGGAAATAATAGCAATTTCCATCCCATCAGAGGCTGGAAATAGCGAGTGCAGCCNCCAGCCAGTGCAGCCCCCCAAAAGCTGGCACAGCCCCATTTTCCTGAGTGACTCTCCGGCTCGTGGTTTTCTTTCCCCTGCAACTCCCAAAGCACAGCAAGAAAAAGCCAGAGCAAAGCCCAGCTGGCCCTGAGTGCCCCTGCCAAGGAGGGTCAGGGCTCTGCTCCGCCGCAGCGGGAAGCTCCTGGGATGCCCCCGGGCAGCCAGGGCCCCAGAGCCACTGCTCACAACAGCGACTGTGGGGCAGAGCTGTCCAAGAGCTGCGACATGGCCACCACAAAATGAGCCCACATCTCGCAAAGCTTATTTGTACAGAAGTCTATCCAAGTGCTCCCTTCCCCTTTCTGTGTAAAGAGAACACAGTCCAGCCAAGGCAGCTCTTGGCTTCAGCGAGGCGTGCGCTCCATCCCAGGGGACCCTGCCGAAAGCCTCGGCGCGCCAGCTGCCCTCGAACAGCCCTCACAGTTACTCAGCATTTCCCCCAGCCGGTCTCAAGCAGTTCCAAGTTCACGGCACCACATTCCCCTCAATGCCCCGGGGCTGCCATTGTCCAGTCCCAGCCCCTACAGCCACTGCGGGACGGGGAGGGGCAGAGCAGCCTTCTGCCCCTAACACCCAACACCACCACAGCATCACAACCACCACAGCACCACAACCATACAGCACAGACTTGGAACAGACATAAAACACCCCGGAGAGGAGACCTGAGGGGAGGGCAGAGGGAGAACGGTGTCGTTTTCTTAAGATGTTTCCCTACAGATCAACACCTCTCAGAGGGAAGGGACAGGAGCAGAGTCCCGCTGAACTCGGGGTGCAGGCAGCAGCCGTGGGGCTCTGCTGAGGACAGACAAAGCAGGGGTGACTCGTGGAGGTGCCAGTGGTGCTAGGAACCTCCCTCCTGGACCAGGAGGGAGCTTGCTGCACACCCCAAGGTGCCAAAGGCGGCTGTAAGCATCGCCGAGTGCAGGAGGAGCAGGCAGCAGGGCCCTGCAGCGAGAGAAAGGCGCAGGGCCGGACACTCTCGCAGGTAACGTGCCCACAGGAGCCCACCAGGAGCCCCCAGGGAGGTCCCCTCGCTGCCCATCACCTGCGGGGCTCACGAGGTTTCGCTGGGCTGAAGCTGTGCCAGGCTTCCTGCGGGCACAGGGGCAGGAAGCTCCTTCCCGACGGCCACATGCTGCTGCTGGCACGGCGGGAAGGGCTCTGCCGGGAGGGCACCGCGCCACAGCGTGCCCGATTGCTGCTCTGGAGCCGCGGAGGGAAGGAGAGCTCCTCACACGGCACCGAGGGAGGCAGGGAAGGGGAAGGGAAGGGGAAGGCACCCACCAGCCGTAGCCGCCGAAGGAGACGCTGCGCTTCCTCTGGAACATGGTGGCGGCTCGGTGCTGCCAGGGGGCAGCGGCGAGGGGACAGCGGCGAGGGGACAGCGGCAGCCGCGTGGGCACGGCCGCGGCAGCGCTTCCTGCCGGCGTCGGGCGCTGTGCCGGGCGGGGGGACCCCGGCAGCTCCCGGCCGGCCGCCCCCGGCGCAGCAGCGCATGCACACGCGAGCACACAAACACCACAAAAAAAAGTCATTTCCTTTTCTTTTCGTGGCCACAGGCTTTTCGCAACCTCACGCTGCAAATATCGTATTTCTCCTAGTGGCGGGACCACCAGCAGTGCCGCGTGGGCAGCGGGGCTGAGCCACGGACACGGTGTCGCCCGCAAACATCGTGCCCTGCGGCTGCCCCAGCCACTAAGGCCCGATCCCGAGGGTCACTGGTGGCAGCGTGGTGCTCTGCCTCTTCCTCTCTTGTCCCCGAAATGGCAGCGCTGCAGCCACAGCACCAGGCTGGCTCCCTGGCAGGGGAACCTCCACCCACCCCTTCAGTGCCCCTCAGGGGACATCCCGCTAAAGGCATCAAACCTCAGTAAGCAAAAACCCCATCACTTCATCTCTCACTGCAAACAGATCCCACTATCCCAGAGCCCAGCAAGGCATCTCCCTCTAGCTCCCATGCAGCTGCCTGTGGCACATGGGTTTTCCATCCTCTGGTTCCCCAGCAGCTCTGTAATGCTGAAGTGGCACCTGCAGCTTGACCACCACCCCATCCTTTAACAGCCAGGCTTCAGAAATCCCATGGAAATGGAAATGCTGACCTCTAGCTGGGTATGAGCTCCCATCCGTCACAAATCCCAAGGAAACAGATGCTGTTCCCTGCACCACTCTTGGGGCATTGTAGGGCACAGCAGAGCCGTGGGGAGGTGAGCCCGGTTGCAGGGGTGCCCAGAGGCTGAATGTGGTGCCCAGGGGCTGCACCTGGTGCCCAGGTGCCCTCACACCTTTCACCTCTCCAAACCAACCACCAGTGCCCACCTGCACCCACCCAGAGCTGGGCTACACCAGGGGATCACCTGTGCCGGTCCAAGTGAGGAGGAAGGGTGGGGAGGCAGGGAGCCGGGCTGTGCTGGACACCAGAGCAGAGCTGTGCGCCGCAGCCAGCATGGGACAGGCTGCTCGGCCACACATCCTCTGCCCACGGGGTCCAGGAGCCCCTGTCCCAGAGCCACTGCAGCTCAAAGGCCAGAAAAAGCCTCTGACTGTCAAGGTCCGGCCAGATCGGCTACCGAGCACTCACCTCCTACCCCGGTGATCCAAGGCAACGCCTGGTGCAGACACTCAGCATCCCCTTGCCCTGGCACTCCAGGCAGTGCTGGCTCCTGGGTCGGAGGCAGCTCTAGCCCAGCATTCTCATCCAAGCACCCAAAAGCTTTAAATTGAGAGACATCTGAATTCTGCCTGATGTGTGAAAGAAAGGGGTGGGGGGAGAGAGCATATAGGGAGCTGGAGAGAGAAATCACTCAACTCCAGGGAAAAAACTTGGACTGAAATCCAGCTATTTCAACTCCTACTTTTCTGCCCACAGCCTTAAAGGGATGAAATGATAGAAATTGGTTGAATTTTAGAGCTCTTAATGACATTATTTAAAAAAAACCAAACCGTGCTGCAGGCTTTGAAGCCATAATTCAGGTGCTACAAAATATCTGGAGCAGACATTTGCTTGGAGCACGTTTGTTCCTGGCCTGCATGATCCATGTCAAAGCTCTGCATCAACAGCAGTGTGACGTTATCCTCTCGCTTCATCTTCCCCCAGGCCATGCCTTCCTTACCCTCCTCCCAGCTGATTTCTGCCCAGCTCTGCTGAGCTGCTCACAATTAACACGTCTGAAAATAAAAGCTTCAGGTACTGGGTGGAATGAGACCCAGTGGGGCTGCTCCAGCACGGTCCTGCCTGCAGAGCTGTGGGACAGGGAGGGATAGTGGCTGTGGGAAGCACTGGCCTTGGCTGGTACCACCTCAGGAACAGCTTGGGGAGCCCCAGAGAAATGGCCAGCTTTGGACCTTTCCCCTTGCACACCACCTTGTTCTGCTGCTTGAGCCCTGCAGCTGCTGGAGCCATGGGGAGCAGGAGGGGTGACAGGGACAGGCACAGCCCGGCAGGACCTGGCTGCCCTTTGCCAGGAGGGCACCCTGGTCAGCAGGACATCGTCAGTCCTGCAGCTCTTCCTCGTGCCATGTCTGTGCTGAAGCACAGGGTAACCCCACACCCGCCCCAGGATCTCAGAGCACGGGAGGGCAGGACCCTGGGATGGCCACAGGGAAACAGCTCCATTTCCCGCTGCCCAGGAGGGTGTGGGGCAGCCCCCGCACAAACCCACCTCACCCCGCACCAGCACCTGGGGACACCCGTGGCTGGCAGTGGTGCAAGTGGAGCTCCTCGTGCTCCCCATCCCCACACATCTGGCAGCCCCCCAGGGCCGCATCAGCCACCACAGATCCAGGTGACAAACTGCATTTGAGCCAGGCAAGGGTTAAAAATACACCAGGGATCAACCCCAGCTCCCCCGAGGCCGCTAGCCTCCCTCGCTCCCGGGTACCACACCACCGCCTGCCCAGCACCATCTCACCCGCAGGGGAGTGCCTCCAGAAATAGTCTCTGCAATGACATTTTCTCACTTCCCCTCTTCCCCCCGAGGTATTTCACACAGGCTCAAAAACAAAAGGGGAAAAAAACCCTCCTCCTTCCAGAGCAGGCACAGGCAAATCATAACCGAGCAGCCAAAATTAGGGAACAAAACCCTTGGGGGAGGACGACTCCTCAGTACCATCTGCACCAGTCTAAATTAACATTTCCCAGGGGCCTCAGCCAGAACCAGGATCCCATTGCTCTGACCCAACCTGGTGAGCAGCCCCTGCTACTGGGAACAGAGTGCTGCACTGCTGGTGACCCCTCAGAGCAGGATTGTGCCCAGCAAGGGCAGCATAATTCTTCCCTTTCTTACTGGGGTAAGAGACTGATTGCATCATTAGTGCTTTAATATTGCCTGCGGCACTCTGAGGGCATTCAGCTTCCTATTATGATACTAAAGAAGGTTGTGGGCACCCAGAAATATTAGATTTTGTCCTGGCAGGAAGAACATGCCGTGCACATCATCAGCTTGACCTACAGAGCAAAGGAAAACAGTGTCCAAATTACTTCTGACTCAGTTCGTGGAATATTTTAAACACTGTTTTCTCCCCTTTATGGTACTGCTGAAGTGAAGAGAGAAACTCGATGTCTTAAATGCAGCATCCCACAAACCCCAGCTTGCTCTCAGGGGTGGCTCTTCACTGCTCAACAGCCTCAGGCCAGAAGGACTGAGAGGGCTCCCTCGGCCACCAGGCTGGGGCAGGGAGGCTGTGTCACCCCAGAGGAGAGCTTCAGACAAAAGGACAGCCAGAGACCTTCCCGAGACCAAGGCTGTGCACAGCTCAAGCTGCAAACCACGCTCTAGCTCCTCTTCCATAGTGTCGAGGAACCACTGATGGCTCAGGGACTCATCCCTATGTCCAAAGGGGTCTGATCACTCCTGCCCATTTCTGTGGAAACGGCTGAAAAACAGATCCTGGAGGAAGCCACCACGTGACCTGCAAAACATCCCTCCTCAGGTACAGAGGGACACTTACACCCAGATGTGGCAGCAGCGGCTTCCCCAGCAGCTCAGCACAGAGGAGGTCTCCACACCCTGGAGGCCACAGCACAGAGAAGAGAAACCCAGGAAACCAACAGGGGCTGGCTGCCAACCTGGCCCCTGTGCTGGCCACGTGCCTGTGCCCCCCAAAGCCCTGCTGGTCCCTCCCACCCTCACACAAACCAGCTCCTTGCTGCAGGGGGACACAGATCATGTCTCATCACAGCCCTGCATGCAGAAACTCACCACACGGGCTCCCAGGCTCACTGAATTCTTCTCAGCCCACTGTGAATTTAAGGTACAGAGTTGCTTGTCTTCTCCAGTCCACCCATTTCAGAGACCTACCTTGCCAGTAAGGGCATGAAATTCCCTGAAGAGGCTCTCTCTAGGAAAAGCCTGTTCAAGCACACAGATTTTCTGTGCCTGTTTTCTCCACCTCTTCCAACCACCCCCTTCCCATGCAAGTGGAGCCCGAGGGAGGGTGCTTCGGGGAAGCAGCAGAGGCTCGCAGCCACGTGCACTCTGCCTCCCCAGGATCCAGCAGGAAGGCTGCTCTGTGCATCCACACGATGCCCACGTGGGTGCCTTGCACAGGACGCTCCAGAGACAGGGCAGGCATCTCTGCCCCCACCGTGCCCCCCTGTGTGCCTGGTGACATCCCTGCTGCAGGCAGGCGAGCCGCTGCCGTGCCAGCACCAGGTCCCTGGGCACTGTCACCATGGCTACCTGCACGTCCATCCCACACCGCAGCTCCCAGCCCCGCCGCAGGGACTCACCGCCCGCTTGCCCAGGCGGTGCAGGGGCTGCTGGAGGGAGGATGCTGGGGCAAACCTCCCACAGAAACCTGTTCCCAGTGGCGGGCTGGCACCGGCAGCTGCGCCAGGAACCGGAGAGCGCTTGGCCCAATTCACACAACAAACACGGAGAGGGGGGGCGACTGCAGCCGATGAAGAAATTGTGGAGAGACAGAAAAAGAACAGCTTAAGCTGAAAACCAGGGCTGGGAAAACGTGGGGGCGGGATGAAAGCATGGGAATGAGAGAGACCTGAACATGCTTTGGCTGGAAATTAGGAGGTTTCTAATCTTCAATATAATCAATCTCTGGAACAGTTTCCTAATAACTGAAATAAAGGAACCAAAAAAAAATCCCAAACCCTGAAATGAGACTCAGAACATTAGTGAGGATGTTACACAAGATGGTAAAGTCTCGTGGAAGGTGTCCCTATCCATAGGAGGGGGTTTGGAACTGGATGACCTTTACAGTCCCTCCAACCCAAACCATTCAGTGGCTCTGTGATTCTGATGCCCACAGCAGCAGGGTGCTGGGCTCGCTGACCCAGCCTGTGTCCTGCCCCTGCCCCTGACAAGGGCTGTTCCTCCCAGAGCCCCTGCCCTGCACTCCAGCCTCAGCAGCAGACAGGGAATTGGGGCTGCCCGAGGCCGAGCTGCGCTGGCACAAGGTCAGACCTCAGGGCTCAGGTTTGAGGCCAAACCTGTGCATGGACCTTCTGAACGTTGCAGACAAGGCACACAGGGCTTGGACTTGAGCTCTTCCAAATCCTGCTGCCTCTTGCCAGCATCACCTGTATTTTTCGACCATTTTGGGCGGGTTTTGCAAGAGACGGGCTAAAATCGAATCAGAGTCTGGCATCCAACTTGGAGGCAGATGTCAACTCCAAGCAGGGATTCATCTACCCCCACAAAACTGCAAAACTGTCTGTGGAGAATGAGCTGTTTTTAGCTCCTGGAAAAAATGTCTCTCCTCCTGTTGCTGCTGAAGTCCTGCTCCCGTTTCCACAGCAGCAGCTAACAACCACCAGAGCATCTGACCAGGTACACAACAGGCAGCAGCAGCAGCAGAGGGCCTCTTTGAGCAGCCCTCAGGACCCTGCTGCCAGACAGACACGCTTAGGGATGAAGGGCAGGAAGGATGATAAACAAGCAAAGAAAAAGGCATTTTTGCTGCTATGGTTATCGTCCCTAGTGGGAGGAACCAGGAGCAGAGGGAGAGCGCAGTATCTGTGAAACGTGGTGTGTGCGAGCGCGAGCCTGCTGCCTGCAATCCCGCTGCGTGTTGGATCTGAATTTAAACTCTTTGGCATGATTCCAACCCTCAGTAAATCGTGCCTTGTGGACAGATATGTCCCTTCTGCTACTAAAACAAGCAGTCTGAAACAAAACAGCAGAGCCTAGAGCGTGCAGAAAACGGCAGAACCTGGCAGGATCCATCTCACACCCTGCATTCGCCAGGGATGCAGACGACATCTCACACAGCCCTCGCAGGCTCCGTGGAGCTCCACACCAGGCACACCGGTGCTCTGCCTGTGGGAATGAGCAGGATGAGGGGACACGCTCAGCCTGGTGAGCGAACACTGCGCTGCTTCCCTGTCAGGGATGAGCTGCAGCCTCGCACAGGGACAGCGGTGGGGAGGATCACCCCAGCAGGCTGGCGTGGGGCACGCAGGGAGCCTCAGACGTCCCTTTTCTGTGCAAACACCTGGGGCTCCCGGCCAAGGAGGTGCCCGGGGGAGGCAGCACAAAGCCCCGCACGGAATGTTGGAAATCGCCTCCTTGAATGGTCAATATTTAACAGCGGTGCTGGCGACCTCCTCACCGTCCTCCCACACACGAGTCCCGGTCCACGGTCCCCAGCCCTAAGCCCCCGTAAATCCCCGGTTCCGGGTCCCAAGCCCCTGCCCCGGCACCGCGGCTCCGAGCGCAGACGGAGAAGCCGAGAGCCGTGGAGGCGGCTCCGCTGCGGGTCCCCGCGGGTTCCCCAGCCAGGAGCACGTACGTACCGAGGATGGAGCCCGAGCCCCGCGCCGTGCCCGCCGCTCGCCGCCTGCG
>VZTH01002430.1:0-12883 GCA_013397815.1 Aleadryas rufinucha | reverse complement strand
TGCTGCCCACGCTGCTCTTGGTGGATTCCCTGCAATTCCCTCCTGTGCTGCTGCAGGACACTTCTCAGGAGCTCTGGGATTGGGTTTGATCAGGTCTGTTGGAAGAAACACGGAATTCCAAATGCAGGCACTTCTCCCCCAAGGTGCTTAGCCAGGGGCTGAACAGTCTGGAGTTCCCCCAAACCCCCAGCCCCTTTTCCCTACTTCAATCCCCTCTGTATTTACTGCTTTGCTCCTTCAAGTTGCCTTTCCAGATTTTTCCTGTTTTAGAAGGATTATTGAGGTTTAGCCACTGCTTTGCACACCAGATGGCTTTTTTTTTTGATTAATTCCAGTAATTTTGCTGTTGTTGCTCCTCACTGCTCTATTGCTGCCACACAACACTTTTCTGGTGTTATTAAGTTTTGCAGAAAGAACAGAGGGGAGGAAATCCACAACTTAAGGAGATGAAAATAAACCAAAAAACCCTCCAGCAAAATTAAAAACTCCAGAACATAATATTTTCTTTTCCATTAAAGTCCCATTTTTTAAAGTACTGCAGAAAAGGCTCCCTCTTCTCTTTCCACTCTGTGACTTCGTGGGTGAAGCTCTGACATACAAAATACTTTTGTGTTTTCCCCTTTCTAATAAGAAGGGGTAGTTGATTACCTAGGGGCCAGGACGGATAGCACTGCTGGTGGTGGAAGTGTTTGGAAAGAGGGTTGGGATGTACAACCCGAGGTCTCTCCGATGGTTTGCCTGGGGTGGCCTTTCCAGGGAGTCCCGGGAAGTGCTTGGGCTGGAATGAAAAGGTCTTTGCTTGGACAAGGGAAATCTTCCTCAGACTTTTTCTCCTGCATCTCTAAATGAATTCCCCAACTGTTCCTGGGTTATCTCATATTTTTACTGGTTGTAGCTCAGGAAAAACAAGAAGAAATCCGATTTTGGAACATTTTCGAACAGCTGAAGGGTGCAGTGGCAGCAAGATGAGCTTCCCATCTTGCTGAAGGTCCTGGAGCAGGAGGGAAGGATCTTGGAATAGCTCAGTGGCAGTGACTGACTCGTCTCTTCTGCTGTAAAACCGTGCTTTATACCTGAAATCCACGTGGATCCAGTGCTGATGGGTTATTCTGCCACCTTTTAGCCAGCCAAGTGAGATGCCAGGGAGCCTCTGGAAGCACTGGCTGGTGCTGGAGTGGGACTCATTTCGTTGGAGGAGTCAGGGCATGGTGGCTGGGTGCCTGTGACTGACACAGGTCAAACACCCCCACGTGAGGTTTGATGATTTCGGTATTTCTGTACGTTCATCTCCGGAGGAGCTGTTTCCACAGGCCATTTGTGGTTCCTCCAGGGTGTGAAGATGGAATCAGCAGCGTGCCCCTCCTCTGCCTGCAAGGGAACAAGGTGCTAAATGGCATTTCTGCGGTGGCCCAGCTGCCGGGGGCTGTGTCTGCGGGGTCCCTGCTGCGGCTGCAGCTGCAATCGCAGTGCTCTGTGTCTGTGTGACCCACACACCACAGCCTGCCTCTCTCTGGGGCTGCCTCCTCTGCTCTCCTCCTCTGCCTCACGCTGGAGCAGTGGGAGCTCACAAATCAGTACCACTGGGAGCGTTCCTGCTCTCCAAATCACTTCTGGCTGCTGCCGTTCCATCCAGGCATGGCTGGAGGCAGAGAGCAGCTTTTGGTCCGTAGCTTTGCAGCATTTTCAGTGCCATTCCTGGCTTTTTTCAGTCACCAGCTGCAGGCCAAAGTTATTGGAATCATGGAATGTGCTGAGCAGGAAGAGACCCCCAGGGATCATGGATCCAGCTCCTGGCCCTGCACAGACACCCCAGCAACCCCACCCTGGGCATCCCTGGCAGCGCTGCCCAAACGCTCCTGGAGCTGTGGCAGCCTCGGGGCCGTGCCCATTCCCTGGGGAGCCTGGGCAGTGCCCAGCACCCTCTGGGGGAAGAACCTTTCCCTAGAATCCATTCCAATCCCCTGACACAGCTGCAGCCGTTCCCTGGGCCCTGTCCCTGTCCCAGGGAGCAGAGATCTGAGCTGCCCTCAGGAGGGGCTGCAGCCCCCAGTGAATCTCCCCTCAGTCTCCCACTGCTCCAGGGAGCTCAGTAAGAGCTCTTTTGGTACTCCAAAGTTCTTTTGTCCATGGAATAAGCTGGGATAGGTTATCCTAACAAGGCTCCCGGCACTCCTGGTGCAGCAGGAGCGCCTCTGGCAGTGCCTGGGGGATGAGCAGGGCAGAGGTGCAGCCCCACACGAGTCGCTGTGACCTGAAGCCAGCACAGGGCTCATTCCTTATCTCCTGGATCCGTGGTTGCCCGGAGAAGCTGTGGCTGCCCCTGGATCCCTGGAGGTGTCCAAGGCCAGGCTGGACATTGGGGCTTGGAGCAGCCTGGGGTAGTGGAAGGTGTCCCATGTTGGAATGTTGGAACAAGATGGGCCTTTAAGGTCCTTTTTAACCCAAACCCTTCTGGGATTCCGTGATCGGTTTAGCTTTGAAGAATTCCGAATATCAGACGGTGACTGTGCCCTTACTCCTTCACTCCCTGTGAATTTCAGTGCCAAACCACAGACCCGGGGATATTTTTACGGAGCACGTGGCAGGAATTTACCCAGGAATGTGGCAGCCTTTAGTGGATCTCTTCCTGTGTCTATCCAAGCCTGGAAAACTGCTGGCAGGAGAACTTTGCATGATTGTGTTTTATTTGGGAGCAGCTTTCCAAGCAATGATTCCTTACGGAGTGATGAAGGATGATCCCTTGGACTGGATTTCAGCCTCTTAAGCTCCTCTCCTGGCTCTCACTGCGGCTGCCTTTGGCAAACCCCCTCCTTCCTGGGCTGTTTTGATAAAATGAGATAATTTGTCAGTGTTTGTACAGCGCTTCAGGGACTTCAGTTTTCATGCTTCAGCAACTGGCTGAGGTGACTTCAGTCAAAAGTGGGTTTCTCTGAAGAGTATTAAACTAAATTTGTCTCATTAAGCCCAGCCTTTCTCTTGTTTTCCCAAAAATGATGCTGGCAACTGCAGCTTTATCTCATCACCAGTACAGGGCAATAATTGCTTTGGAAGTGATACTTTTCCTCCTTTTAATGCCAGTTCCTTCATGGTTTCTGGGAGAAATCCTTCCTATTCTCCACATAAAACCCTTCTCTGGTTCTACATGGAGCGGCCACTCCTGTTCCAGTCCACAAACCTTTCCCAGCTGTTTCTGTCCTGGGGAATCCTCCTTCCTTCCTTCCCACCAAGGCAGATGAAATTGGATATTTTTAGATGTACAGGAGCCTTTCCCTGGTTTTTGAAGCTTCTCGCTGTCATTTGGACAGACCTTGGGAGGTATCCCAGAGAGGAAACCTCGGCTTGAAGGTGCTGAGTCCTTCTGATAAAGTTTGAGTAAATTTTAAATAATTCAAACTCTGGCGTTTGAGAGGACAAATTAATTCTTTATTGGCAATGAGAGTCCCATTGGCTAAAACCTTCCTTAAAAAGATGATGGTGATGGAGCTTAGTGGGGAAAAGGTGATTTTTCATAAATGGGGCAAAGAGGATCTTTCAGGTTCGATGGGGTATTTTTTGTGGGTTTGTTTATGTTGTTGTTGGTTTTGTTTTTGTTTTTTTTTTTTAATATTTTCATTTTTAATCCAATAACTGTTTTTCAGAGTCAGAACCCAATATTTTGGGTTTGAAATATTTTTAGAGCCTCTGCCTTGATTTTGTTCCCAATTGCTGCTACTTTGAAACGCTTGTGGCCCTACATAAAAGGCTCCTGAGGGTGATGAAAGGGATTATCTGCAGAAATGTGGTAATTATTGTGTTGGTAATTATGCTGTCATCAAAGCCTTTTCACGCCTGAGCAGGCATGAATTCAAGGTACATGCCCAGAACTCGCTGCTTTTCCCCTCATGCTCCGGGGAGGTTGTTATTATTTGGGGTATCTCAGCGCTCATCTCAAACCCTTCTGTCACCAGACCCTACAATGAAGGTACCAAATTGTGGGGCTGCAGAGTCTGGGGTTGAGGACAGGGCAGTTCCCAGCCCTGGATTTGATCTTCCCTGGGCAAGAAAACAAAAAAGTTCCTTTTTGGCCGTGGTGTCCTTCAAAATTCCAGTCACAAGCCTTTGTTTTGTTGTTCAGCATCCAAACAGGAGCACCCTGTCCCCACGGGAGCTCCTTTGGCCACCTCAGCCTCTCCTGATGCCACCTCTGGAGAGCTCCATCCCCATGGATAACGCAGAGGGAGCACAAGATCCGGTCTTAGCCCTTGCCTGGCTCCTTGGGTGTCATCCCACAGGAGTATTTAAGGGATGCTGGGCTTTCCAGAAGGGGTTGTGGGGTGTTAAATCAGATAATAGGAAATACTTCTTCATGGAAAACGTGGTCAGACCTTGGAAGGGGCTGCCCAGGGAGGTGGGGGAGTCCCATCCCTGGAATTGTTCAAAAGCCATGTGGATGTGGCACCTGGGGACATGGATTAGAGGTGGCCTTGGCAGTGCTGGTTGGACTCGGTGATCTCAGAGGGCTTTTCCATCCTAAAGGACTCCACGGTGTGGTGAGGGTGTTTCTCCCATCTGAGCATCCCCCTGGATGAATTTTGAAGAGCTGAAGAAAATCCTGGGACCTTGTTGGCTCCTTAAAACTGTCCTGCAATGGGATTTTTTTAGGGAGTGAATTTCTAAAGCTGGATCACAGATAATTCCCAGGAAGGGAGGACGGGGTAGGTAAGAAATCTTTATTAAAAATCCAGAGGAGTGAGATGATTTTCAACTCCTGGTTTTCAATTCCCAGGGCCTTCACTAAGTGCCTGGATGCTTCATCCCTGCATAAAAATTTATAGGAATTTAGCACTGTTGTAATGACAACATGATTTGTGCTTCCTCCTAAATGGAGGCAGCAATTTATTCTTTGGGAGAAGGGGGCAACCAAACAAACCAGGAAGAAAATAACAGATTAAAGGCTGAAAATCATCTTTTTGTGTGTATCAGCCTCAAATAGATGGGTTTATAACAGGGTGTAATGTTCCATGGGTAGTTTTGCCCCGCAGCTTCCACAGGGTCAGCTGGGGCTGCCGTTGGCTCGGCGGCTGAAAAAGCTGGGAAGCTCCAAGGAAAAAAGTGAAGGGGGGAAAAGCAGATGAACACAATTATTTTTTGAATTAACACCACGTTAATCCTTGAACCCTCTGTTTCAATGTTGGATTTCAAAGGCAGGAATGACACAGGCACCCCTGTGAAGCAGCAAGAAACCCCTCAGCTCCCTCCTTCCGTAAATGTCTGGGTTTTGATGCCATTTATAAATACGGTTATTCAAACCGAGGTGGATTTTCGCTGCCTTCGTTTGAAACCCGTGGGGAATATTCAGCTGGGAGAATTGTGGGGGATCCATTTCTCACAAAGGAAATGGTGCAACCCCAGCCGATTCTGTGCACTCAGGTGCTTTACACCTTGGTTGACCTGGTTATCAAAAAATGTGGAAGCAGCATCCTCTGAGCAGTTTTCCAAATCGGTAAATTGTAGGATTTTGTTGAGGAAATTCCATTTGTAAATATTTCTAACTCACATAATTGCCATAAATCCGTTTTTTTTCTCTCTGCTGCAAGTTGGTGAGTTTATATCAGTAGAGAAAATTGCCTCAAAATCATCCTTGGTCTCTGGTGTGGTCTGTGTCAAATGCCAAATTAGTGGAGAAACCTAATTATCCCTCTGCTCTAATTATATCAGCACAACTTCACATGTCCTCAGGAGCCAGCCTCCCAAATCCCCATCTCTGGGGCAAGTCTGGCAGCTTATCCAGGCTTTTGACACTCCCAGTGGGGGTGGTAATTCCAGGAGATCTTTCACCACGCACAGCTGGAGGTGTGAGGACAAACTATCCAATATTCGAAAAAAGAAACACTTAAAAAATCAGCTTTAATACATCCCAGTGGAGCAGGCTGGGCTGTCCATGTCTGACAGAGCCATGAGAGCCTGGGGGGGAACAGGATGGTCCTTAAGGTCCCCTCATCCCAAACCCTTCTGGCATCCTCTCACTGAACTCATCTAAAGCTGCCATCAACGTCAGACCTTTTACTGATAAACCCCATAAAATATAAACCCCATATAAAACCCCATATAAATATATTATTATATCTAAAATGTAATATATATCTAAATATATTATTATATATAGAATATATCTAAATCTNATCTAAAGATATTATTATATATAAAATATATCTAAATATATTATTATATATAGAATGTATCGAAATATATTATTATATATAGAATATATCTAAATCTATTATTATATCCATGACATATTTTCATTAATGTGATGATTTCCCAAGCTCCTGCAGGATTCTCCTTTCTACTGCTGTAAATCCGAAGCACCCCTGGGTTGTTCAGCCAGCCCCAGGTGCAAATCTCACCTGGCTTTGGTGGGTGTTAATATTTAGGAGAAGGAGAGAGGGAATGCACCCGGCATGGGAGTGGAGGAATTTCTGGGATGGAGAGGAGAAGGTGTCAGGAGAGGTTGCCAGGATCTGGATGGATTAGGCAGCACTCAGTGATCTCTCAGCGTTCCCTGGACTGGTTTGTGGAATTAACAACAGCTTCAGATGAAAGTGGCTGTTTGAAATTAAGACAAATCTGGACTAAATATGCAGATAGGCTGCAACAGCTGGCGAGACCTTTGTGGGGGCACTGCAGTGATGCTCAGAAGTTGCGGCACATCTGGAGGAGGACGTTTGGCAGATGGTGTTGCTTAAGGCTTGGGAACAATTCCTGGCTAAAATAGTGGTTGTTTTATTTAACTCCCAGCTGAACCTAGCACAAAACAGACGGTGGGATCAACAGAGCATGCTGAATGAACAAAGGAATTGGGAAAAAGGAGGGAATACTGCATCCAGCCAGGCTGGGAAGTGGGTACTGCATCCACACAGGGAGTGTGGGAAGTTTGGCATTTGAGCCACAGCACCTGGGTAAATTCCAAAGCAAAGCCAGCCCGTGGCTCAGGCAGGTGCCACCTTTGGAGTTCAATAATTAGATGTAATTAGAAATCCAGGTTTTTATCGTCAGTCATTAGTGCTGCTCCTGGGAATAAGGTGGGGAGGAGTTTCTGTAGCCAAAGGAAAAATGGAGTGGCCCAACTTCTTACATCACCTCCACACCCCCAAAAACCTTCCATCTCCAAAGTAATTCATGGAATGATGGAATATCCTGAGCTGGGAGGGACCCACAGGGATTGTCAGTCCAGCTCCTGGCCTTGCACAGACACCCCAACAATCCCACCCTGGGAGCGGTGTCCAAACTTCATTCCTCTGGATCTGATGAACCAGGAGCATTGCAAACCAAGGGGATGAACTGTTTTAGCTTTGAAGTGCATATTCTGCCACTATTTCAACATCTCTGTTCCTGGAAAATGACTTTGCAGGGTTATCCTGCTTTTTGGAGCCAGTAGCAATGAAAACATTCCTGGTGCAAGGCTGAAGATCCCTTGCTGTTCATTGGGAAAGCAGAACGTGCCTGTGGAACTTTTAATTTCCTGTGCTAGTACCAAACTTCATCTGTCATTTGTTGGGTTTGGGTGTTCCAGGGGCTTGGTAAGATTTTTAGGGACTGGGTGTAGTTTTTCAGTTGAGCACCACATGAAATTCCCTGTTTAATTGATTAAAGGAGTGTGATGCATGTGAAGACATTTGAATATTCATGAGCCTTTTATGATTTAATTACAAATAATGGCCCAGCTTTGTAGCTCGCAGTGAAGTGAGAGGTTAAAGGTATGAATGGTAAAAATTGGCAAAATAACATTTTATTGTTCATGTGAAAGAACAGCTACACCTGATTCAAGGGTAATACTTATAACTTAAATAAATATTTATAACTTAACTAGGAGTGGACTGGAATAGAAAAATAATATGAGATAAATGCTACAATTACAAATACACTCCTTTATGGTAAAATCACCGTTCCATTTTAGGCTGTCCATCTTTTCTCTCCGTGGCAGAGCTTTTCCCTGTTATTTTCCTTTCTCCTTTTGTCAAACACAGGTGGTTTGCACCTTGTGGGGTTTGAGTACAAAGCCTCTTCCCTGAGTGCCTTATCAGGCAGGCCCATCCCTGCTTTCCATGCTCTTAATTCCTGTCTCACATCCCGGGCTGCGTTTCGGGTCAGGATTTCCATTTGTCAGAGAAGAAAGCAAGGATTACATGAAAGAGAAGCCTGTGAATCCTTTTAGCCGTGGGAAGATGTGTCCTTTTGGGGCAGGAGTGGGATAACCCAGGAACAGGCTTTTCCCGTTATCTCCACAAGAACCCAGGGGTGGGATCCTTTCTTCATTATCTCTTCCTTGGGATGCAGCATCCATGGACAGGCACCCTCTGAGCTCCTGTTCACAGCTTTACAGGTCCTGGAAAGCGCATCTTAATTCCAGCTTGGACAAAAGCAGAGGAAATAATAACTCCAATGCAATTTCTTCTCCCCTTTGGGAGCTGGAAGTGGGAGCTGCTGGAACTCCTGCTTCTCCTGGCCAGCTCTAAATGAGATTTCCCTCCCCCAGCCCTGATTTTTTGATAAAAACTGAGGTCAGCTCCCTTCAAATATATGCAAATATATTCAAATCTATTCAGTGTTGCAGTAACCCCTGCACACGAGCTGCCCCGCTGGGTGTTTTTGGGCCGGTGGGGTGTGAAAGGGCTGGGCCCGGCATTTCCCACCCCGATGGTCCCTGTCCCTGCTGGGCTGTGCTGCCCATCCCATGGGAGCGCTCCACTCCAGCTTCCCCTTCCCCTCACCCTCCCCAGGAGCTCAAGCACCACTCGAGCTCCGTGTGGAGCTCTCCTTCAGGGGTGAAGTGCCCTTGATCCTGGAGAGGGTTAAGTTCCAGGGGACCCAAAGGAATTTAACTCCTGTGGAAGAGCTGCCACAGGCTGATGGGGCAGGGCTCAAAATGTCCTTGGCTTAGCCCCTGGATGAGCACCCCGCTCCTTGCAGGCTTTGCAGAGACCTCCTCCTCTCATCTTTGATGTCCTGGTCCTTTGCAGAGACCTCCTCGTCTCATCTTTGATGTCCTGGTCCTTTGCAGAGACCTCCTGGTCTCATCTTTGATGTCCTGCTCTGGCACAACTTTCTCTGTCGAAGAGATTTTCTCCCTAGGCCTGGCTGCCTGGAGCTCTTCCCTCTTCTCAATCCATCAGTTAATCCCTGCGCTTGGAGGTGCGATATTCAGGTGGCAGATGGAAGCAGCAGGAAGATGGGAAGGCCCTTGGAATGCTTGGAGGAAGGCCCTTGGAATGCTTGGAGGAAGGCCCTTGGAGCCAGCCTCAGGGACAGAGGTGGCCATGGATTGTGCCATGGGTATTTTGCTGTAGCAGGAGCTTGGAATTTGAGAGCAGGGGGTGCAATCCCAGGTGGGGTCACAGCAGAGCTTGAGCAGTTAGAGAAGGAGAAAACGCCTTCTGTTAATAAATCAGTTAGACATGGAAATATTTTATGGGTTTTTTTCTCACTAGGGTGGTAAAATTTATTTTCTTGGATTTGGAATGGCAAAGAAACCAACCCTAAGCCACTGCTTTGGGGTAGTTTTGATACAGAGGAGCTGGGAAAGGGGCTCAGCCTGGAGAAGAGGAGGCTCAGGGGGGACCTTGTGGCTCTGCACAAGTCCCTGACAGGAGGGGGCAGCCGGGGGGGTCGGGCTGTGCTGGCAGGGAACAGGGACAGGACAAGGGGAAACGGCCTCAGGCTGGGCCAGGGGAGGCTCAGGTTCGACAGCAGCAGGAATTTCTGCATGGAAAAAGTGCTCAGGCCTTGGAACAGTGTCCAGGGCGATGTGGAGTCCCCAGCCCTGCTGGTGTTCAGAAGATGTGTGGATGTGGCACTTGGGGACAGTGGTGGCCTTGGCAGTGCTGGGTCAGTTGTTGATGACCTTGGAGGCCTTTTCCAGCCTCAGCAGTTCTGTGATCCTCGGATTCCGTGGTGGCCGCGGGTGAGCTCCGATCGCCTGCCCAGCTCCTGCCACTGCCCGGCTTCCGCCACCGCCCGGCTCGGACACGGCACCACGCACGGATCAATCCGGCGTTCTTCCTTTTCCCGACGTGCACTCCCTGAGGGAAGGCAGCTGAGCAGCAGGAGCCGCCTGTCACGGCGGGATGACGCGGAGATGAGCCCATCTGCCAAGGGAGGTGACTCAAACAAACCTCATCCCTCCTGTGCTGTCCCTCGCGCTGGGACGTCGTTGGCATTCCCAACGCCACCGGGCCGAGGAGGCCGGGGCAGAAACGGGACGTGGTGAATCCATTAAACAGCAGCTCTGGCCACAGCTGCCAGGGATTGATGAGCAATTAAGGGCAGGGCTCCTGTGGGAAGCTGCAGCCTGCTGGGAGTGCTCAGGAGCTCATCTCTTCTGGGGCTGTCTCCTCATGGGGATGGGAACGGGTTATTTCCCCTCCGGATGCTGTTTATCCACAAACAGCCATAAGTAAGGATTGCTTCTCCCAGGAAGCACGCTCAAGGAGGAGTTTCAGCATGAAGATGTGCTGGTGCTGTTGTTGTTGTAGTAATTATTGATGCATTTCAGTCTGGATGGGGCATTATCCCTGTTTTTTCCATGATTTTAGGATGCAGTGCCTTTCCCTGTTGGAGGGACCAATGCCAGAGTTAGGGGATCTTTGTGGGTTTCCCACAAGTGCCGGGGTGGTGATTCCTGAAGGTGATCAGCAGAATGATCAGAAGGTGGGGAGGCCCTGGCACAGGGTGCCCAGAAAAGCTGTGGCTGCCCCTGGATCCCTGGCAGTGTCCAAGGCCAGGCTGGACATTGGGGCTTGGAGCAGCCTGGGACAGTGGAAGGTGTCCCTGCCCATGGCAGGGGTGGCACTGGATGGGCTTTAAGGTCCCTTCCAACCCAGACTTGGCATTCTGTGGTTCTGTGAGTGTGGTGTTGGCCAAATTCTTGCAATCACCCAAATTTCAACAGTACCAAGCAGCAAAGCTGCTGCTGGAGCTGGCTGAGACTCCCCATCCTAAAACAGCCTGGAATAATGGGAACACACTGCCTTGCAGTGTTTCTTGGTTTTTCAAAGAGCTTTAGAAATGGTTTGACAATATTTTCTCTAAATTAGAGCCTTAAATTATTTGGACCATGAGACAAATTTAATTTAGGGGTTTTTTTTCCCTCCCAAGTTGCTTTATCCTAACAAGTTCTAGCGGTGCATGAAGGGTTTTTCATTTACCTGACGCTTTTCTGTTTCATCGAGTGCTTTGCTCCCGCTCTGCTGGTGCCTGCAGCAATCCTGAAATGTGCCAATAATGGTGTTTTAGCAGAGTAATGAAAAGCAGATAAACAAAGGGACTGGTGCAGGACACAGATCCAGGCAGTGGCAAAGGGGCCGGGGTGGTACCGGTGCCTTTTGTTGTCCTGGCAGATTTGGGACCACCAGAACAGGCTCTGTGTTCCTCTGAGCATGTGCTGGTTTGGAACCAAAATAACCTGGAGGTCCCTGGGCCTTTTGAATTTGCCTCCGCCCCGCAATTAAACTCACAATTAATTAAACACCCCACTGAACTGCAGTTCATTACCAAAGGAATGGTTTGATACTCGGTGCAGTGTGGTTGTTGAAGAGCTGACTTCTGGTGTGTATAAAAAGCTCTGTAAGTGGGCTCCCAGAAGAAAATGTGGCACTGCAATAAATGCAGGAAAAATCCTTCTCGCTGTCTGAAGTGAAGCCAGCGGCATGGATGGGAGCCTGTGACTCGGCCAGATGCTTTCTGCAGGAACATGCAGCACCTCTCCTGCAGAACTCCCCCAAAATGGACAGTTCTTTGATTTGGTGATATCTTCAGGGGAATAACGGTGCTGCTTCAGCCCTTGCTTTCGTGCTCTCTGTAGCCAAACTCTCTTGTGGAGTCTGAAATTCAGGGAAAAGTGGGTTTAGAAATAGAGATGGGAATGCAAAATTTACTTTTTGGCTCGTGGAAAATGCAACAGGAATTGTTTTGTTAAATGATCCCCAAACAGGAGAACCGGGATTGTTCAGCCTGGAGAAGGGAAGCTCCGGGGAGAGCTCAGAGCCCCTTCCAGAGCTAAAGGAGAGCTGGAGAGGGACTGGGGACAAGGGCTGGAGGGACAGGACAGGGGGGGAATGCTGGCTTTGATCAGGGATGTGACCTCTTGGGCCCGAGTGCTCCTTGTCACTTCTTTTTCTTCTTAAATTCCAAAAATACAGAGAATCAAAGAATCATTTAGGCTGGAAAGAACTTCAGATCATCGAGTCCAACCATTCCCCAGCCCTGCCAAGGCCACCACTGAGCCATGTCCCCAAGTGCCACATCCACACGACTTTTAAACCCCTCCAGGGATGGGGACTCACCCCTGCCCTGGGCAGCTGTGCCAGGGCTGCACAGCCCTTTCCAGGAGAAATTTCCTTCATATCCAGCCCAAACCTGCCCTGGCACAGCCGAGGCTGTTCCTCTTGTCCTTTCCCTCGTTCCCTGGGAGAACAGGGTGAGCACAACTGCTCTCTGGGCAACACATCCACATTCCTTCAGAAGCTTCCCTAGAACTCCTCGAGGTTTATGATTTCCCAGAGGGATTTTGAGTTCTCCTCCCATTGCTGGGGCAATGTTTGTTCGTGCAGTTGCTCATCTCCCCGTCCTGCAGCGTGGTGCCTCTGGCAGCTCCGTGTCTGTAACACCCAAACTGTGGGGAGGCGCCGGAATCGCTGCTGTTCCCTGGTTCGTATCCACGTCCCAGCCCGTTCCCTCGGAGAGCCGCAGCTTGCTGAGCACACAAATGGGCAGCAGCATCCTTAGTGATGGAGCTGCCGTGTCATTAAAGATGTTTTTGGCTCCAGGAACATGGGCAGGCCTCAGGATGTTGGTGTTGGTGCTGCTCAGCCCTGCTGGAGTGCTGCCTTAGGTTTTAGCTTTTATA
>VZTH01002426.1:0-31960 GCA_013397815.1 Aleadryas rufinucha | reverse complement strand
TTTCTTCTTCTTTCTTCCTTTCTCTCTCTTTTTCTCATACCATACTATACAATAAACCCATATTCTTGTCACTGGCATATGGTCTCGTTTGCACCTTAATTCAGGCAGAGAAATTTCTAAAGAACCTTAATAACAATTAGATCATAACAAACTGTTAATCAATATTTCCCGAGCCATGGTAGATATCTTGTTTTACAAAATTCCTACCTGTGTTAGAGATTTTAGTGGTATTACATAAACCAGCATGATTTACAAAATGACCTATGCACACTTCAATATCTGCATCCTCCTGGGGTCAAAAATGGAATTTTCAGTGAGAAACCTCAGAAATATATAAGCATATCTTCTATCACCTAGTAAACACAGGTCCAAACTCACCCTATTGCTGTCTGTCAAGGATTAATTTACCCTTTCTGCTCTCCTTTCTTATCATCCCTTAACAAAATCAACCTAAACTCTAAAGTCAGGTTGTAGCTTGGAGTGAGTAAGAGGAGAAAAGGGAAACCCACAGGCAGAGTAAGACTCAACCCTGAGCATGCTTTGGACATCTGACCATTCTCAGTTTTCCATTCCTGTAGTTAAACAGATTCTTTGCAGAGGCTGTGATACTGATTAAGAGATTTTCATTACTCACTCCAGCTGCAAATCCTACGCAGTTCATGTTGATTTCTCACCCAAATAAGCAGAATTTTATTCCTGTCTTATATCTGACTTTTGTTTTTTCTCTCTAGCACATACATATGCACACATGTCAGTAGCAGCATTTTTAGACACTCACAGACACATCTGCTTTCCCCATGCCTGCCATTCCTGGATGCCAAGGGTATGAAAGATCATGAAAAAGACATCTAATTTTAAACAGAGTACATCTGTTTCATGGGGGAAGAAATAGCAGTAAGGGAAAGGCTCATTCATGACCTGACATTATAAGGAAAACCAACAATTTTCTGCAAGGAACCGCAGAAGTTACCAATGTCTCATAGGCCAGTTCCTGCTCAGTGAATCAGGGAGGAGGAGCAGAGACAGAGGACTTTAGAAGACTAGAGGAATAAGTAGCAGGTATCATTGTCTCACACAGGCACAAGATCAATTCTTGTTTGCCTCACATGCAATTCAGCTCCATTGCTTGTAGGGCTGGAGGAGCTTCACAGTGAAGAATGTGACTTTCTGTATGCTCTATGTGATTTTGTCCTCTGCAGGACCACATGAAAGCACCATGTTAAAATAATACAGCCCCTGCTACCCCTGTGCTCTGTTCACTGTTGTTTCTAAAGACACAAGGATGGACACACCCAGTGGTGCTCACAGCCATGGAATCATGTAGTAATTTCATTTGCAAGGAGTCTCTGGAGGCCATCTGGTCTAATCCCCTGTTCAAACCAGGCCCAGTTCCTCAGGACCCCATCCAGTGCAGCTTTAAGTGCCTGCAAGCATGTGGAGCATAGTACCCTCTCTGTGCAATGTGCAGTGTGACTCCTCAGGCCTTGAGGATTATTTCATTAAATTCTCATCCTTTTTGGCTGAAGTAAAGTAAAGCCAAGTAAAATAACTAAACATGTATCTACCCCTATTACACAGTTCAGAAACTGTGTAAAAACTGGCTAAAGGCTGATGACATGTCTGACATACTGATGATGAGTACAGAATGTGCTTGTTAGTCTTTCACATCTCAGTCGTGATTATAGCTGTGATAGATGCCTTCACAATGAACCTAGCAATCACCAGTGAGCGATACATGACTCACGGGGCAAGTTTCCAGGGAGTGCTGCTCACCATTTATGCATGCTTCCTGAGGGATGCCCACAGCTGCTGCAAAGGCAGAAGCACCTCATCTCCCAGGATTTTTAACAGTAAAGTCTGCTGCTCTTGGGCTTATTTTAGGTAACAGAGCACAACACAACTGAATTAGTGGAGGAAGACAGGATGAGCTTTGGAATTTGATTTGACAGGGAATTGGCTTTAATAGCAATAAAAATTGTTGTCTTTCACATATAATTTTGGGTGTTCTGATGTACAAGAGACAATTTCCTACTCCATAAGAGTAAGGGTTAAAAAAGAATCTACTTTGTATGCTATACACCAATCATGCCTGTATTCATGTCAGAACCCAAACTTACTGTGTTTAATATTCAAGTTCATTTTCAAATTCTTGCCCATTAACATAATATATGCCATTTTGCAAGCCTGGTCAGAGAAATCTGTAACTAAATAATTTTCAAGTTTCCTTCATATCCAATGCAGTGTGAAATTATTTCCTCACTCTGTTCTTCATAGAAGAGCAATGCACAATTTACATGATTTCGTTGTAAAAGGTATTACAAACTTCAAAAGTTACTATATGTGTATGCACAATCATAATAACTAATCCTAAATGACCATTTAATTGTCTAATGTAAGTTATACTTGATAGGCTATTACTAGTTAAGCATTCAAAACTTGCGTGACAAGAAATTTATGAATGCTAAAATTATTTTTTATAAAAACCTTCTCTTTCTTATTGTCCTGCAGTATAATGCTTCTTATCCCAAATCCTCTTGTGAGTATACCCAAAGTATGTCAAAATTGTGAGAAGCATAAACATAAAAGAAGCTAAGAATTTAGGCCATGCCTAATTCATAAATATTTTTTGTTTACACAACAATTTCTGATAAAAATTTAATGTGAAAATCAAAGATGGAGTGCCTGAGAAATTCATGCAGCAAAACTGGAAGTCACCCAATCATTTATGTAGTGGACTAGAAACCCTAAACTCAGATGGATTTATCTAATTGTTCACTGGGCTCAGAGAACCCTTTTTAGCATGCCCGGCCACTGCTCCAAGCAAACCTGCCTATTTATGGAAACTGAGCAAAAAATCTATTTTTACTGAATTAGCTTTGAGATCTCAGGAATTTCTAAATTAAAGAGGTAGGTAACTGGTGATGCTATGTATGCAGCTATAGAAAATAAACTAATCTCATACTCTAAATGGAAGTCTCTAGACTATGAATTTATACCTATTTATACCAACGTTGATTTTGAAATTCTGTTTAACTTCTGAGATAGGAAAAAGAATTTGACATACAAAAAATCCGAATTCCACTACAGAAAATACCATCATTAAGTATTAATTACTAAAGCCACTAAAAATTTGCACTCAAATCAACAGAGATTAAGATTTTAAATTTCTGAACATTCCCTTTTCAAAATGATTAAGTATATTTGTTCATATATATTTATATCATTTCATTGGTTTTTTATTTTAAATAATATGATTCAAATGAATTCAAGTTACCACTGCAAGCTTAAAATAAATATAAAGGCACGTATTTTTTGATCACGCTGGCATAAGGATAACCACAGCAGACGTTAACATTCAGTGTATGCTATTTAAGGTATACACTTTACTGAGCTCAGATACAGTGTACAGCAAAATATAATGAAATTCTATTCCTAATAATATGCCCATACAGTGATTTTCAAATTAAAATATATTCCCAGATCGACATCCTGCTCCATAGTTAAGATCTAGATTAATTAAAGAACTTCAGTAATTCCATCATACTGTTATGCAGGTCTTTAAACATATAAGCATGTTGTATGATTTACTTCAGTAGAACTACTTGCAACAGTAAGTCTTCACAAGATCGGTCTCTAAAATTCTTTAAATACACTAAACCATTTGTCCCCACTGAGCATTAAATCTCTTGTCAGTTGAGCATTTTTTAATGAATATACTTTTGAGTTTTGTCATCATTTGAATGACTCAATTAACAGAAAGCCACCTCCCCCACTTTTGCATACCAGTATATTCCAAAGATGTCCAGAGAAATAATCCTGCCAGTTGTTTCTAAAAAGCCCTCAAGAATAAAAGCCCTGGAATAAGCACAAGAGTTTGGACAGAAATTTATTTTCTTCGGAAATACATAAATGAGTGCACTTCCTAATTTTCGACAAACAGCCATCTCACAAAAATTTAGTCCTGATTGACAGTTAGTCACACAGTATCTTGTATTTTCTTTTTGAACAACATTTGTCTCTAAAAATCAAAACATTATCTAAAATAAAAATCAGCTCATAAATATTTTGAAACATGTTTAGCAAACAAGTGTCCCTATTGTCTTTTGCATGCTTCCTATACTATTTAAGTAACTGAGTTATTCCCAGTCTCTCCTAGAGATCAAACAACAAGAAATACAAGCTGATACTTTTCAATATAAATTTGAAATATTCAGTGCCTATGATTTTTTTCCTTTTAGTAGTTTTCTTGCAACTTTATTCAGAACGGAATTGTTCCATAAATTCCTCCTGTTTTGGTTTCTAGTAGTATTTATTCATCTTTGGAGTCATACTTTCTCAAATATTGAGTGTGAACAGATATTTCTCACCTTGTGCAATCAAATGGTATGTGGAACCAGCTTCTGAGTCCTTATAGCACCTCTTCAGTCTTACCATGGTAAACATCACTCTGCATTTTATTAGCAAAACTTCAAGTATTTTCACTTGTGATGTCCATTAACAAAGTGACAAATTCATAGATACCCTATATAAAAATATTATGTTAAAGTGTTGAAAGGATAGTTGTGACAAAGTCAGGAATTCTTGTGAAGAACAAGTTCAGGTACATGTTTCCTTCCAGGGTTACAAATCCCCTGCAAGGTCCCTCTATAGTCCTTGGCAAAGCAGCCTTGAAGGAGTCAAACATCCTCTGTGACTATTTGTGAATGTTCGCAGTGGTGGGGTATCATGAAGAGCAGGAGATGGTGGCAATGGGTGGGCAGGCAGTTCAGGACACAAGTTTGCAGAAGATGTAAGAAAGATAAGCCCAAGACTGCCAAGGGTGTCTGTTAAGCACCAGGATTAAATATCATACCTTTTAGATTCAACAAGCTAAAATACAGTCCAGGTAAAAAATTAAACAAATACGAAGGACAAAGCTGCCACAATACAATAGTTGCTTCCAAAGGGTTAAGGAGAATGCTGAATTCCCAGATCTGTAAGACATAGACAGTCATGCTTTCTAAAAGCATATATATCTCCAAAGGCAGGACTGATCTGAGGCTAGCTGCTACAGGACAATGATCCTTACTCTGCTTTAGGAGGATGATCCTTTATCTGGATTTCGTGCAATTGTCCTGCCAAAAAAAAAGCAGCAATATGAAATGGAGAAAACCAGAAATTTTACCAAAGTTATTTTTGCCTAACTTGTTGTTTTAAAAAAACCAGATAAGTAAAGATAAGACTGTCAGTATAAACAGCACATTGAAAAATGCAGGTAGGGGAGAAATGAAAGGATTTTTAAATACTATCCAAGAAATAAAACTTCACAAAAAGACCCAAATCCTGTTTCCTTTGCTAAAATGAGTTATGTCACTGACCATGGAATTACTCATGGATAAAACTTTTGACAATGCAAAGAAAAGACACAAAATTTAAGCACCAAATATGTTCCTCTTTAGTCTTCAAAACAATGGCAAGTGGACCTCCATGCAAGGGTAGAATCTAACCTTCCTAAACCCCTCACAAATTTTGTGGATTAAGATCCATGAAGGAAGGGGTTCAAACTGGAGCATGCAAGGAAAAAAGTAACAAAGAAGTCCCCCAAAAGCAAACAAAACAAAATGAACTTCAAACGAATTCTCTTCACCTTTTAAAGGGGCACTTGAATAATCTCGGTTAAGGTTTCTACTATTAAAGCTTTTTACAATTAATCGAATGCAGTTAGACCAGTTACATTTTTCTCAGCTAGGTGAAATCTTGCTTAAAGAAATAAAAAAATTACTTTGAATTGCGAAATTTGAATAAAGCATGATTACATTTTATTAGATCATAAGATCACTGTCTCATTTTTAAACTGAATAGTTGAAAGAAGGCTATTAAACCTCTATTTGTACACTTGGGCAACCGGGCCAGTTTTGTAAGGTGTTCTCCATCAGAAGCAAGCTCAACCTGGCCTGGGTAATTACCTGGACTAAAGACTCTGGAAATATCTTGCTTTTGTGCAAAATGTTGTGTGTTTTCCTGACTGTATATCAGCAGAATTAACATTCTTTTAAACTCCCAGTGTGTACAAAGATCTCATCCTTAAAAAAGCTTCAGTTCTACTAGGAAAAAAAAAGAGAACACAAAACCCCACAAAACCCAAAACAACAACAAACTAAATAAAAATCCCAACCAACCGAACAAAAAAAAGACATAAAAAAATCAAAACCTAAATCAACTAAATTGTTTTCCTGCACAGTGTTTTTTTCTCAATGAATTTCAAAAACATAATCTATAATCTTCAGAAATTTCATTATTTTTAGAGAATTCATGACATAACAATGAGACACTTTTTAAAAATTTCTTCCATGCTGATCTTTCACGTCAATTCTCACTGGAACACTATTTAGGGACACTACAGTTTTTTTGAACACCTTTTTTATAATTCTGCATTTCAAGGTTTTCCAGTCTTTGAAACTGATTGTTAAAGAACAGAAAGAGTTCTCCCCCATGCAACTGGGGAGCCTCAGCCATCCCATGACACATTTAAAAACATTGTTTGCTTTTGCCTTGTGATTTCTGCTTAAGGCCACCTGGATCAGAAGTTTTACTCCCCATGAATGTCACATCAGATCAATCTTCACCTAGCCACTAAAGGACATTTTGATACATCAATCCATGTATATGATTCTTGTACCTGAGATTTCTTTTCCAGAGTAGCCTTTTCCTTACCATTATTACAATCTTTTCAATCTCCTGGGGAAGAGCAAGGTTACAAAGGTACTGTTCATCACAGGTAGCATCTATTTCAAATGTTTTAATGTAAAAGGTAAATTCATTGGTTCTTTGTCAATACTGAACTCCTGGAGTAATAATAATATTGAGAATGCTCGTTTTTTACAATTTTCATTTATGGGTGAAGATATGAGGGAAGTCCTACTGAATTAAAATAAATTAAACCAAAAGCACTCCAGTAGTAAAATAGGCATAAANTTCTTTTTCTTTTTCTTTTTCTTTTTCTTTTTCTTTTTCTTTTTCTTTTTCTTTTTCTTTTTCTTTTTCTTTTTCTTTTTCTTTTTCTTTTTCTTTTTCTTTTTCTTTTTCTTTTTCTTTTTCTTTTTCTTTTCCTTTTCCTTTTCCTTTTCCTTTTCCTTTTCCTTTTCCTTTTTCCTTTTTTTTTTTTTTCCTTCAATTTAATTTAATTAATAGAGTTACATATAAGCTTTGGAGGTTTTTACATTTAAAATTTTCTGCTTTCTATTTCAGCAAGCAAGAATATATACATCAATATACGAATATGGTATATAAAGAACATGTACATACTGTCATTCAATATTATATAGAAAGAAGTGGACTTGTACTTTACCAACGCAACAAAAGAAGGCTCAGTACAGCAGACAGACTTATACCAGCTGAACATCGGTACTCAATAGCAGCAATGTTGAAGTGACATGGATTTCAGAATGGATCTGCAATGCTAGAACACATCTGAAGTCTGCCGAAGTCTCATACAGACCAAGGTAAAATATGCGCTGCCACATTTTCTCATGGTGTTGCCTTTCCCTGGTCTTAAAATCAGAGCCAAACACGGTTAAGAGGGAGAAGGGGTTTGCCTCGGTATTTATTTAAGGATCCTTAAGGTGCAGTCTCTGTCTGGGTGGAATGCGCTGAGAAGCGCACACCAAAATGCACACACACGATACAGTTATAGGCCTTGTGAATTAGCAAATCTATCAAAGATTCCCCAATGAGAGGGTGGAGTGAACCCCTCGTCTGAGGAACCTTCCCCCTGGATGGGCCTATCTTAGTTTACAGAATGTGTTCTGGAGAGGACCTTGGTGTCTGGGGCTTTCTGACCGCCAACTGCGAGGCTTCCAGGATGTTTGGTCTCCTGGTTTAATGGAGTATTGGGAATATGCTAGTTATCAAACCTAAGGAGTTAAAAAATATGTGGGCTAAAAACCACTAAGAATACATAAAAGCTATATAAAAGAGTATATTAAAAGGGTGTATAAAAAGATAAAAAATCATCATGGCATCAACGGTATTGATATTAAAAGAACAATGATGGGTCTACTTGCAATGAATACTGCTTTTATTTGATTTTATGGGTACACATGTGGAGATAATAGAGGAAGTAGGAGCTGTTGATATTAACATGGAAGACTAATTGAGTTTACTATATTTTCTGTCTTCTGTTAAAAATAACAATAAAATTAGAATAGAAAGAAATACATTATGCAATCTTTAAAATAAAATATTGAACTTAATTTAATTTTTTTGACTGTGGACTTCCGAAATTTTACTCACTTTTTCCAAAGATATTTTAAGCCCTACTGTCAGCCAAAACCCAGCTTAGACAAACAGACAGAGTTTCATTTGATTTATTTGTGGCATATTTTCATGTAATATCAACATTAAATATGCTTCAGCATTTTCAGCTCCATCCTGAGGTACTTGACATGCTCAGGTTCCAATGAGAAGTTAGGGTCTGCAAGCACATTTTAGCTGAGGTCAAAAAAATTTTGTTCTCAGGAATCCCTGTTAACTAAAACTGCTACGTTTCAGAGAGATCTGAAATTATCACAATTCATGTTCAGACAGCCTTTCCAAATGTCTTCTCCAGATAATTCAGCTAAACTGTCATATTTTTAAAAAGTATTTCAGAGTTAGTACAGAATGAGATCACTGTTAGAAACCTCTCTAATATACATGTGCATTCATATGCATTTTTCCCCAAGGTGGTTCACACAGCTGGCTGTAGAATACATTTAGTAGACTATTATACATAGGGCTGTCTTTCTGTCATAATCTTTCCTTAGATAGGACAATTTGTGGGACTCCATGATATGCAGCTAGCAGTGCCTGTACTCAAATGAAGTGATACTGAATTTCTATTATGCATGTGCCTTGGAAACCTAGCAGCTCGCCATGAAGATTTTATTCACACAGCAGATTTGTTGTTACTTAGATAGTTTCAGACAATTTTAGATTTGAATGGACATGGCAGGATCTGACAGCATAAAAAGAAATACCAAGAGAAAGAAGCATGTAGAACCAAATGATATATGATACAACCTAGAGAGCAATAAAGAAAGCTGCATGCTAAGGTACTCTTGTAAACAACTATCTTTCAAGGAATTCAGGTTTCTTTTCCATAACACTTTTAAAATATTCAGTATGCATTACATAGGGAATAGATAGATGCATATATAGATACATACGCACACACACTCTTGTACACAGATGCTGCGCTTGTCAAAATCCTTTCTTGTCTCGTAATCTTTCTAGGATCACTTTTAAAAAATTCTGTCTAAGCTGCAAACACAGGATATGCAAATCTACATATCGACCAAAAGCACACACACAATTTGCACTTCTCCCAAAGTTTCCTTTCCTGCAACTAGATGTACAGTTTTGTACGTCCATTGAAGGAGGAAGTAGTGTACTATTTTCAATGCAGACATAGACTCTATTTCTCACCACATTTAATAATCCATTTCCCACTATCAAGGGAGTAAATGTTTTAATGTATATCTGAACCTGAAATTCTGCTCATTGCAACTGGTAAGAAAGGGATTAGAGTATGTCAAAGAAGCCTTCTCCTTCTATGTAAAGTAAAGGGACAGAACAGTGGTGGCTGAAAATTTGCTGCATATGAGAAGGGGAAAAAAAAAAAGAGATTCTTTGTTTTGAGGAAGTTGTACTTAATTATGTTTGTGGGTGGATGGAAGCATCAGTGTCAGAATTACCCCATACGACCAACCTTTCATCCTGGATAAAAGAAGAAAAAGGACAGGAAGTAATATACACAACTTAACCAAACTACAGTTTTATTAATTGAAATAATCTGGAAATGAACCATCAAATATATAACTTTTTTGTATTTATATTCTGCCTCAGGTTCCTCATCTTTTCATAGCTCACATCATCCTTCCTAAAGGGGTTAAGCACTTGTCTCCTTTCACCAGGCAGTGGGACTTCCACCTTCTCTTCTTCTCCTTTGATGACATAACTTCTTAACTCTTTTTTCAACTCTGTTTTAGCAAGTAATTGAAAAAATTATACAATAAGTATACTAATTTTTTTTTGGCAATCAATAATTCAATTATTTTATACCCTCTCTCACATCCCATTTTCACTAGCTAGAGAAGCCAACAAGGGACCACACAGGAGAAGATGTTCCACTTCTCCTCTCATAAGCGCTTACTGTTTTTGTGGGTGGGGAGAGAAGAAAAGGAATCTCAGACACCATAGAAAAGTAAATCATTATGTGCAACATGATTCAATTGTGGCTTACATCAAATATTAGTTTTATATGAGAATAAATAACTGTAATAAGGAACCAAATCCTTCTGCAAAAATAGACCTGTTGAAGACCAGGAGAAAATAAAAGAAAATGAAAGAAGGAAAAATAAACAGAGAGCAGGGGAAAACACCTCTTTTTCAATTTTTCCCCCCAGAACTGCTCTGGAAAATGTTAATTGGTCTCCCTGAGCTCATACCTCTGTGTCAGGGAATATATCATCACTAGCAACTGGACCATTTCCTACATTTTCTTGTAAATCTGAACAAGAACATCATTTTCTGCAGGTCTTTCTCCTACATATTTTAGAAGAGTGGGGGTCACATTAGAGTACACAAAAATTAATACAGGTATGTTAGAGTTTGATTAAAATGAGAGTCTCATGGTGGGGTAACCTGCAGTACCAGTCTTTCTAGTGCCTTCTTTATCTGTTTGGGTGAAGTTTAATGATTAAACACAGTGAAGACGTGCTTTCATATATCTCTTTGCTTGCTTACATGCAGAAATAAGTTATATAATTTGTGGACAACCATGAGCATTAGGACGAGGATGAAGTTCTAAGTATGCATCCCAAATATTACCTTAAAATAAATGTACTTAGCCTTTATTTGTTTTAGTCATAGATATTACTGTGAGTGTACTTTCGAGTGAGTAACCTCAAGTGTCTTTCTAAGGTTATGCTGCAGAATGCCTAACTATATCTATAAAAGCCTTGTGTAATCTTCTTTCTGATTTACACACAGGACCTACAAGAGTGCAGAGCAGGCCCTTTGGTAGTAGTTACTAAGATATCTATACTTATGAAACCCTGCATTCTTCCTGTTCTGCATTCTCTCTCCAGGTTTGTAATCTATCTCTGAAATGAGCAAAAATATTCTTTGATATTTTATTGTCTGGAAATATGTATGGACTTGATAACAGGAGTACCCCTGCACTGAAGAAATCTGGGGAATACTTTGACAGCAGGTAATCTAAATCATTCTCCAATTGTATCATCCTGATTATTAAAGGGAATCCAACCTCCGAAGTCAGGCCTCCAAGCCCTTGCCCTTCTAGTTGTGTATCTGAGAAGAAATTATGGTAATCTTAAAATCCTATTGATGCTGAAAGGCATTTCATCAACTGCAAAAATTAAGAGTGAGATGCTGAGGATGTTTTTCTATTTAGAGGAACCGCTGCTTATATGAATAGGCTTCATGTGGTGACTCTTTTGAAGCTGAGGACTTCAAAGCAGATCACTGACTTCCAGTGGGATAATCACTTAATGCAAGAGTGGGTAGATAGAATTATTACCATGCAGTCAAGGTAGATTTATCCCTTCTCCCCTCCTTAAAAAAATAATAAAAGAGAAGAAGATGGAAAAAGGAAAAAGTGAAGCTTTTGGATTCTTTGTACACATAGTTTAAAATTGATGATGATGGCGGACTAATACCACATGAGGCACCAGCTGAAAGGTAAAGTGGGTAAACAAACAGAAAAAAATCTAGGATATGTAAGAAAGGTCACTAGCTTCAATTAATTTATTAGAATAGAAATTTTTGATTTTCACTACAGAAAAGTTTACATTGGAAATACTGCTAACCATCTTTGTAAATAAAATGAGATCAGAGTGCCAATATACTTTCCTAATCAACAAATAAAATGTCTTCTGTGAAGTTTTTTTATGGATATTTAAGCATTATGGCCAAAATAGAAAACTGCTGTATAGAAACAAGCTTCCTTAGCTCTCAGAAAGTTGAAGTAAATCATTAGCAAATCTAATTTTCTACATTTTCATGCAGTATTGGGCATAATTTCTAGTAATTTTAGCCCTGCTACCTTGAGTTTGAACCAGACATATCTTTGTCTCTCAGCTCTTAGAAGAAAAGTACACAAGTTAATTGGGATGATTTAGGATTCTCAGTTGTTCCCAAGATCGTTAGTGTGTAGTATCTCTGTACTTGTGAAGAAATATTTCTTATGATGGGGAAAAAAAAGGCAAATTTTCTTGGTTTTTTTCCTATTCTTTCTATTAAAGAGGTGAGGAAGCATGAAAGCCCAGTGATCTCATCTCACCTCACCATAAGAATTCATTTACTGAATACAACTAGGATTAACCAACCATCTGATGTCACATATATGATTGTTAAAACTGTATGGTGTGCTTGACAAGTCTTGGTTGGGAAGCATCAAGAATACAAAAAGCATGTGTGCACGTGTGCATGTGTGTGTGTGTCTGAACTGAAAACAGGCTTCCAAAAGACACTGACACATAAAAATTTATATACACATTTCCCTACAGCTTAGCACGTCAAAGGCAAGATTACCAGGAACAAACATTATTTATAGACTAAATGTATATATTATGAGTCTACCACCTGCACAGATAAAATGCTGCAGCCATCCCACTCAAGCAATGGCTCACAAAGCTTATATTTTTACACAGGCAGTCAAACTTCTTTTTGAAATTGCTGAGAATAAGGGAGGAAAATCAGCCACTTCACTGTGTTTTCTGATAGTTATATGCCACTATTCTTCATCTTACATCCATATTTTATGTTAAAAAACCCCCCAAAACTGGGAGTTAATGCAGGCTCAGTATTTCAGAAAATTAGTCACATTCTAGTTGCTAGTCCATTCTAAAGATCTAAGGGACCCAACTCTTTTGAAAATTTGAGATTAAGAGCCCAGAACCTGCAGACATTTCTTTCTTAATTTTTCCATACGGGCAAATGGGAATAAAATTATATCAGTTATAAATAATGTGTTAATAAATAACTATTTAACACCTTCTTCTCAACTTTCTCAACCAGTTGTATAATATTCAAAAGCTTTTAGAACATTACTTCACAGATTATGCCACTCTTCCGACAAACTGATATTCCCAAACTGCAATGGCCATTTTCTCCTATACCACAAATGACATGACACGTTGC
Organism: Aleadryas rufinucha; assembly: GCA_013397815.1. Classification (NCBI taxonomy): domain Eukaryota; kingdom Metazoa; phylum Chordata; class Aves; order Passeriformes; genus Aleadryas; species Aleadryas rufinucha. Next base: position 18,778 of record VZTH01002426.1, on the reverse strand, counting down.
AAATTACATTTCCTATTCTCTTTTCATGCTCTCTTTTCCCACCAAAACGTGTTTTCAACCCCTTTTTTTCTAGCGGCTCAGTCCCAAATGCAGTAAAATCCTTTCCCCCTAATTATTCCTTTGCTGTAGTTTAAAGCCAGCTGGACATTAATCCCCATACAGCTGCTCCCTTTCCCCCCACTCCCTCTGGTGAGAGGGAAAGGCAAAAATTCTTAGTTGAGATAAGAACAATTTACTGGAAGCAGCAATGAGATAAGAAAACTAACAGTAACAGCAGCAATACTAAGAACAGCAGTGTATAAAACAGGATGATCACATGCAAAATATGTGCACTGAATAGGTGGAACTGTCCCACTGCTCTGTTGACCACCTGTTCCCCCAGGGAAGGGAAGAAAATGGCCACCACTTCTCCACGTGGGGCCATTTTCTTCCACCAGAAGCCATGCTTCAGAAGTGAGAATCCCTTACTTCCACCCCTAGCAATGACATGGGTGGTGCAGAATAAAAACCTGGGGTGCCCATATGGCTCCAGGCTCCACCCCCTTCATGGCAATTGCAAGAAAATTAACTCTGTCCGTGGCCAAAACTAGGACATCCTTATACATTCTTCTCAGGCAAAATGTTTACACTCCCTTGACAAATCCTAGGAAGCATTCTTGATCCTTACAGTAACTGTATTCCAAATAATATAGACTTGTTGTCACATGTTTTCAAATTAAAAGCAGTTAATATTTTACTCTACTGACTGCTGAGGATTGAGTCTGCTTAGTTTTTCTATTTCTGTGTTTATTAAGATAGCTCCTGTTGATTTAGAATCCTGCATGTTATAAAGGAACAAAAAAAAGTGATTTTGCTAAGCAGCATTGTGAGTAAAAATAATTGCATAGCAGAAAATACTGAAAAATACATATAGTAGTATCATTCATGGCTAATGAGTTAAAAGGATATCATAGTGCATTTATAAATCACTACACTGTGTTGCAAAGTTTATTTAAATTCATTGTGTCTCATTATAATTGAGCTATGCATCTTTAGGTCTGAGTTGATTAGGAATGCTATAGCTCAGAATAGCTTTTAATTCAGCGAAACATGATTTGACCTTTACCATAATCCTGTGTGAAACACACTATAGTTTAGACATTAATAATGATACTACCTCTTTCTTGTACTGGTAAGATGCCACTTTAAAAAATTGTATTATTAGTTAACAGGCTCAGGACAATTTATCAAAACCAAATTATCCTTCTGTGTATAACTGCAGTACTTAATTCCAAGTTCTTCATCTCTTATAACTATTAGCTACCCTTTAAAAATGCTAAAAACTAAAACATAATAGTGTCATGTCAGAGTGATAAGTCACATACACATACTTAACAGACTCCCCACAGACTTATGCCAATCCCAGCTTAGGGATCAGAGCAACATGATGTACATTATACAGGATATGCTATCTCTTTGGTTTGACCTTTGTCTTCATATTTAAGTGTAACATTTCCTTAAACCACTTTCTGGTAACTCTGCAGTTTCCACTAACAGCACTTCTCTGCTCCTTTGTCATTATTGCTCCGTTTCAGGCTAATATTCCAAGGATGACCAAAAAAAGACATGTACAGCCTGAACCCAGCAATTGGTCTCATAAGAGCTGGACAACCACGTTAGACTGAGAGAATTTGAATTTCACACACTAAACCTGCCTTGCCATTTGTGATCCCAGGGATCAGAGTTGCTTCTTGCCCTCCTCTAGTACTACGTGCATTTACCAGACAAAGCTGTTCCTTAGGTTACATTTGGATGATTTGCAGTTTCCACCCTTCAAGTTCTCAGTTCAGGCTTGCATGACTTTTCTTCTCAAAATGAGTTTTTTTGTTTTCAGTATTGTCACTGTGCTCAGTTTTGGGCCCCTCATGACATGGTGAGCACCTCACTCCAGATGTGTCCAAAGAAGGGCAACAGAGCTGAGGGTCTGGAGCACAAGTCTGATGAGAAGCTGAGCATTTAACCTTGAGGAAAGACCTTATTGCTCTCTACAGCTACATAAGAGGAGGTTGTAGCCAGGTGGGGGTCGGTCTTTCTCTCAAGTAACAAGTATAGGACAAGAGGAAAAGATAGCAAGGGAGGTTTAGATTGGGTATTAGGAAACATTTCTTCACAGAAAAGGCGGTCAGGCACTGGAACAGGCGGCCTGGGGCAGTGGTTGAGTCACCATCCCTGGAGGGATTTAAAAGACCTGTAGATGTGACACTTGGGGACACAGTTTAGCTATGGATTTGGCAGTGCTGGGTTTAGGATTTGACTCGATATTTTAGAGGTCTTTTCCAGCTTAAATGATTCTACAGTTCTATGAGCTATGATTATATGATTCTATTTTTAATGGCTGTTCAGGCTTCAGTAACATTCTTGTTAGAGCTACGTAACATTCATAAAGATTAATTCTGGTGAAAAAGGTAAGGTTTTGCATCTGTGACACAACTGCTTCTGATCCTGACATCAATGAGAATATTCTCTAAGCAAATATGATATTCACAATAACAAGCATCAACGAATTTAATATTTCTAAATAAAAGTGATTAGGATTATATGTCATCAAACAACTCAATTTACTTATGAAACAAAAGATGTTGAATAAATTTATTTGTTCACACTTTATCTGTATAAGAGGAAATCAAGTTCATATTGACATTAGTTAACATGTTAAGTAATCTAATCCTTTCCCCCAGCTGGAGCTGTAGGTTAATGTCCCAGTTTAGCAGACTGAGATCAACACAACTGGGTCAATTTCAATTCCCTAAGCTGAGCTGCGGGAAAAACAGCTTGTGTCAAAACAAAAAAATGTGTTTTTTTTAAGTTTAGATTTAGTAATTGCTGACCTAGTCTCAGTGTTCCTGTTTATAAAGTTTTTCTTCTCAAGGGACTAGTGCTTCCTGAATACTTAATAGAAAACAAGCAAAAATACTTTTCAATTTCCAAAACTAAAGAAGAAAAGTTCCATTGTTCGTCATGGCTTGTGCTGTGTGCTGCTTGGTTATGATGAAGACGAATGCATTAGTGGTGGTTTGAACCAGCAAAACAAAAGCAGTTAGTATGCTGCTTAGCTCTAAAAGGTATATGCAAGAATAAACTGTATTTCCAAACTAAGTATCTGACTACAGATCCTCTCCATCTTCCAGTGTGATCTGTCTCATCATTCAGAGCATCCAAGGAAGGAAAAGTAAGCATACTACAAGCTCTGAAGCATAGACAGAACAAAGAGAAGAAAATTACAAAGAAGTTTGACCCGGTAATTATCCACACAGATTCAAATAACAAACACCTATTAAAACAGTTTCTGAAGGCCTGGAGCTTTCAGAAGAAAATATAAAGGCATTTCTCCCTGGAAAACATTATCTTTCATCTTTGCATTCTTTAGAAAACCAGGTCTTTTCAAGTTTTCTGGCTAAGATGTTGCTGTGTGATGTATCATGTGTTATATCTAAATGCATCTGTCATGAAGCTTTGAGTTGACACATGTTCCTGTTTATACCTGTTCACTCAAGCAGTATTCACTTCCACACAAGATGGAATACTCAATACTGTATCAAATTCTAGTGCAGATATTTTATGTGTGAATTTTCATTATAATACCCATATGCAAGACAAAGCTTGCTAGGTGAATACAGGGCACAAAATAGGTCAGATTGTGCCAAACTGTGCCTTGAAAATAATGCATGCTATATATACTAAAATTATGCAAATATAAATTAACTAATTAATTTTCAGTTAAATATTTTTAGCACTGTGAAAAATTAAATGCACAGAAAAAAATGAGCAAAGATGTCTTTTTTTTCTCTCTGAACATTTATAGGTAATAAATAAAGACTTGATAAACAACTTTTTCCCCACATCACTAATAGTAATATTTAGCATTACACAAAATCTCTATGAAATATCATCCATAGTGTTGTAGGTACTGATGGAAGAAAAAAGCATTTCATATTCTTATTAGTGGTAATGCTGGTCTGCATTTGCTTGGTAAAATGTCAGAAGAAACAGAGAAGTGTCTACAGAAAGTAACAGCTCAGGTGCCTCATGGTATTGTCCAGGTATACATCTGTGATTGCTGGGGATTTAGATTCCTCTAAACTAATGCATGTCTCAGAAGGACTTGGAGCAACACTGACAGACTGCAGCATGAGACCAGTCACATATACCAAGAGATGACAGCACAGATTCGAAGTACAAGACTTTACAGATAATCCCTTTTAAAATGTACATTGTCTCGCATCTGGCTTTTTTTCTGTGCTATAAGACCTTACGTAACAATAGGTTACCAGAAGTAAGCATAACGTTATTTCATTCTGCCCAAGTGGAAACTAAACAGGAGAGCTCTGGCTGATAAAAGCAAAAATAGGGGAACTCAAGACACAAGTGTGGGATCCAGTGGGTGAGGGAAAACCTCCACATAATTATATGTATACATATACATTCTTGTTGCCAGACCAGGATGTCCCCTTATTATTAAAAGCTAAATGAACTGGTTAATATATTTTCCATGCCTAAGTCAAATAAAGACACAGGAAAACATTTAGTAATGTAATATACTAAAAACATTTTAAATAACCTATGAGAAGTCTTAACCAATTAAACAAGACTGTTCTCATACCACTAAAACTCAAAGGCCAATAGAAAAAATTACAGACATGACGGCTGAATTTGATAAATAAATTGTATTTTCTATGAAAGCAACTGCAGCCAGACTTCGAGTACTAGAGTTTTGCCAAAAAAAATTCTATTTAACGGAGAAATTCAGATGAAATAAATCAATTCAGATGGACAAATTAAAGACTAATGTCTTTAAACAGAACTGAATTTTATTTAACACTTTACAATAGAAATCATGGGAGGATAGTCCCAGAACTAAGAAAATCCATTAATACATATTTGTTTCCCTCTTTTCTCTCTTTTCTATGAAATTTAGAATGTTAAAATATTTATCAGTTTCCAAAAACTATATTTGGAACATTTTTTTGATTTTTGAATTTATTTAGCTCCTAGGAAGCACTGAGAATTGGCACTGTTAAAGACCCCGTAATTCTGATGTTTACCCAAACAGAAAGGGAAAGGCCATTAGTGCGTCTCTCTTTTGCACACGGATTTGAAGAGATATCCTGCAGGAAAATAGTACTATCTTCTATGGGAATATAAGATTTTTCTGGTATCAGTGCAAAAGCTGCCAATAAAACAAACCTGAAAACACAGAAATTATTGTAACTCTTGATATTGTGAAATACACCAATTTCCTCAATTAAGGAGTCAAACCACCATACCATTTCACATGGCTTAACAAACAGCTCTGATTCTGTACATATTTTTAAAATACTAATGTACAGCATGGTGGAATTAATGAGAGTAGAAAAATTTGTCACTGTGCTACTTCTCAAAGTTCTCTATAGGACTTATACATATTTAAACTTAAAAGACTCCTGAAATAAATATTTTACCAAACCTGTTGGGAAGTTGATTTATTTTTCTCAGTTTTTATGCTTAGCAAAATAAGTAGGAATCTGTCATACTATTATGAGCCTAGTTTTTAAGCTCAGTTTTATCTCATGCTAGTATAAACAGTGTGAAAAACATTTCTTTACTGTCAGTATTTCAGAGGCAATTTCAAAAATGCACAATATTTGTATATCTCTGTCCTACTGAAACCAACACAAACCATCAAGTGAAGGAGAAAGGAGGTCTCACTGGAGTAGTTTTCAGTTGCTGTGGGCAAAAAGTAGGTCTGATGGGAAGAATTCAGAGAAGAAGAATTCAACACAAAGCAGTGGCATGTGGCTGCAACCCCAGTGCGATGGTGTCTGCCCTGCAGCTACCCTGATAGACATTCTGTCCAAGACAATTAAAAGAATGTGAGAATCACCCAGTACACTCTCACGATCAAAATTTAGCTTCACTCCACAAAGAAATTCTTTCCTGAGCAGTCAGGTATTGCAGTAGGTGTGTTTTGAGGAAAATCTTGTAATATATTCTTGAATGGGTAAGGCCACACATATCCTCAACACTAAGAATTGGGCAATAGATGTTAGAAGAGAAAAAATGGTGTTTATGAAAATCAATACAAAACTTCATCAATTCTTATGCATTCTCGCCAGCTAATAAGACAAAAGAGAAAATCTGCACATATACACCTCTTTTCATAAAAATCCCCTATCAAGTATCAGGAAAAAAAAGTTGAAGAGATATAGTGAGTTAATAGGACATTTAAAAATTAAAATACAGGAAGATGGGATTAAGTTCTAGAAAATAAATTGCAATATCATATCTTAAGCTCAGGAACGTCACAGGCAATACCATTCTTGAAAGGCTATGGTGGTCTACTGCTCCACGGTAATTCTATATTTAATGGACATGCTGATGGGTGCTTGCCTTCTTATTCATTGGGGTTCTAATCCCATAGAAATATTTTTCTCCTTCTTGAAAATATCTTTAAAGGGTATTAGGAGCCCAATTCTGAAACAGGTCCTGTCCCCAAGTTGTTAAGCTACAGAACAAAATATTCAGATTTTTTAAAATCATAGATGTTTGTGCACAATTTTAGATTAGCTTAATTTTTGCTCAGAAATTCCACTTTTTAATAGGTTGAGTTGGGGTTTTTTGGTGGCACATGGTTAAGAGCAGAATTGGTTCATATATGCATATATTATGCTATACATATACAGCATTACATATCTAATACTGAGTTTGGTGAGTTTATTGGAAATATAAAAATAATATAATTTTGTTTTCAATTTATTTTTTTTTATTTATTACTAAAAGTATTGAACATAGGGTTCACTGAAGTAAAATGAAATATATTTTAATTCTCTTTCTCCCTGCAGTGACATCCTCTGCAGGGTTTGCAGGCTAAATGTAATATTGTTCTTATTCACATTATTTACTGCTTATGCCAAGCTTTCATTTATTTGGTTTCCAAATTGTACAGTCAAGGTGAGAAGTCTGCATAAAATAAGACAGAATTATATTTTCTTGGTAAGTGAACTTCAAGAGTTAGATAGGAAATCAAGGAACACCATACTCAGAAAAGAACAGGTATCTCAGAACAATACACACATCTTTGAACATAACTCATTCTTATGGTTACACAGAAAAGTCAATTAATATCAGAGTGATAAGAAGGGAAATTGAAATAACTGAAAAAATCATAATAAACATGGTAGTGCTTGTCTTCTACCCAACACTGGGATGCAAAACTGGAATAATGTGTTTGTTTCTGGGCTCCTCAGTACAGGAGAGACATGGGTATGTTAGGGAGAGTCCAACAAAGTTCTCAAAGATTATTATGTCACTGGAGTGACTGACATACTAGGAGAGCCTGAGAGAGCTGGGACTGTTCATCTTGGAGAAAAGAAGGTTTGGAGGAATCTCACCTATGTGTATAAATACCTGAAGAGGGAGTGAAGAAGGCAGACCTAGATTCTTCTCAGTGGTGCCTGGGAAAAGGTAAAGAGGAAATGGGCACAATATAGATAACTACATTAAAATAAAAGAAAAAATTGCCAAATCAAACATTGAAACAGGTTGCTTGCATCTTTGGGGATAGTCAACACCCATATGTACCCAACTACATAAAGTAATAGACATCCTAGACTGGGTATATTGTTAACAGAAAAAGGACATGCAAAGGAGGAGTCTCTTATTATATTAAAAACACCCACTTAACTCTGCCTAAAATGTGCATAGTTTTTATGTGAGAAATATTAATATATTGGCTATATTTGATATGTCAGCCTAGCTTTCACAGGTCTTACAAAAACAAGAACACAATTTTATGTTCAACCTGTACTCTTCTAAGCTGTTCTGGATATTGTTTAGCTCTGGGATAAAAAATGTTGCTTTCCACAGTGTTCAAAAAATTTTGAAAATTTTTTTTTGCACAGCAGAATCTCATTTAAACTTTTATATTCCTCATGCTACTCAAAAGTTGATGTATTTACTTGTTAATTACCTTGAGTGTTGAACAGAAACTAGACAACAATAATTGTAGTATTAATTTAAATAGTAATTTAAATGTAGTATTAATTTAAATGTAGCAGTAATTTAAATTCTACGTTAGTACGTGACCAAGAGGAAAAAAAAACAAAGGTGAGGGGAATTTACCACTAAGTATACATATGGATTTCAGTAAATTTGTGGCCATACTTAACATTTGCCTTAGTAAATACAGATAAAGTACAACATTTTTGTTAGGCTAATAATTTAACATAAATTATTATTATTTATATTTATATTTATAATTATTATTTTTTAGATATAAACTAAAAAAACTATTTTTTAGTTTATATCTAAGTGCTTATTCTAGCCACTTGGACTGGTAATGATGCTAGGAGTGTGGGCACATGGCCACACCAAAACCTGTGAGACACAAATATTTTCAATTAGAGGAAATGGAAGACATTAAAGATGCCTGAGTGTTAGGTACAGTGAGAGTACCCATTTAATCAGATTTCCACAGATAACTAATGAGGAAGGTAGAGACTGCAATTTTCTGACAATGATATAAATCTGTTTGTATGTCACAAAATGTTATAAAAGTTAGTTTTTAACCCATTTAAAATAAAATAGGCTGAAGCTACAGCACAAAGGAGTAACACTTGTCCCACCATTACTTATGGCATGCCTATGTGAGATTAAAATGAACACAAGTTATGTTTTATGATTGCTGAAAGAACCTTAACAAAAACACTTCACACAGGAATAAGCAGGGGTTTGTAACATCTTTAAATCTTTCAGTTGGAAATAGGATACAAATCTGAGAGACATATGATGTTTGTAAATACACTCCAGAACATTTACCAAAAGCATGGTTAATATCCAGATAATCTGTTTAACAGCTGTACATATTCAAATAGCTTTTTAAAAAATTGATCAGTTTCAGGAAAATAATGTGAACTGTGACTGCCAAACACGCTGCTGGTGATGAAACCTTGTAGAAAATAATTAAAATTATCAATAGGCAATCACTAAGACACTGTTTTTTCTTCTTGTTTGGGAATTCTCAATATTACACAGGGGGGTTTTTTTAAGCAACTAAAGCTTCTTGCTAAGGAATGAAGGACAAAGATCATCCTCCAAGTGTTGAAGAACAAAAAATTTGAAAATATATACAAAGGACACTTACTTTAAATGCGTAAAATGTGAAGGTCTGAGATGGGAATGTGCTTATGCTAGGCACATGCACTCAAACATTGACTAAATAAAGAAAAGAGACTGTCTTTGAAATCTGTGAAGAATTAACTTGTCATGAAGTACACAATAAACATTATTTTATTGGAGATAGATCTCAGAAGGAAATAAACTTTTATAAATGTATAGGCCCAAATACCACAGTGTGAATATAAAGCTAAACCAAGAACTGAGTATAAAGAGTTATTGGTACTTAACTGTCAAGAAGAAAGCATTTTACAGATGTATTATGTAATACTGGGAATATCTGCGTAATGAAATCAAAGCTATATGTAATACATTCATAGATTGCACTAGAGTGGCAAGGGTTACTATCATCTTTTAAGATGATTTTACAGTTTAAAAATGTCTTGACAAACTGGAGACATAGTTTGAAAAATATGTTCATTTTCAGTAAAAGCAAATGCAAGGTGTTATAGACAGGCAGGAAGAAAAAGAAAAGAAAAAAATCAGATATATTACCTGGGAAACAATGGGTAGACAAAATATTCATCAGGAAAAATTAGAACTTTTTTATAAATAATAATTAATCTTAAAAAAGCAATGTTTTCCATTTGCAAAAAAAAAAAAAAAAAAGGTAATTTTGTGCTTTATAAATAGTGGGAAAACATCTTGATTATGCGAAATTAATCTTTTTTTTTTTTTTCTGTTCTGCCAAGTAAAGTTTTAGGTCAATTAAACTGTATTTCCAGAAGAAATTAGCTGCTTTTATAAAGTCCAGAAAACATGAATGAAAAATAGCAGATATGTAGAAAATATTGTCTATGAGGAAAAATATAATAAATAGAAACTGGTACACTTAAAGAGGAGGAAATCAAAGGGCCACACGCCAAACATTTTCAAAATCATTAACAATTTCTATGGAGGGAAAAGAAATACTGTTCTCCAAGTAAATAGAATAAAAGGTCACAAGCTTGTACTACAGTCAGGGTACATTCACCATGGTAAACACCATGATAAATTAGGAGGTTACAAGAACCTTACAGAAAATTTAGACAAGACTGTACCAGAAATTACAAGGGCAGCTGGCTCTCTATTGAGACCTGAGCTGCTGGGATGATTTCACAAGGTACCCCCAGCCTTAGGACAAGACAGGGAAAAAAGAAAAAAAGAAAAAAAAAATTATTATTACTTTAACTTTCACGTGTCAGCTTCACTAGAAGATTCTATTACTTATGATGACACCAAACTTTTCTTAATCATGGTTTATCTAATAACAGTTTTCATTAAGATGTCTGCAGTGAAGTGTTAGTTAAGTCATGTTACTTTCCACAATCCCATGGAAACCGTAAACCAATGACTCAGTTGAGAATGGATATATGTATCCTATATAAGGATACAAACTCAGATTTCAGCCTATAATTAGTATAATGAAAATCCAGGAACACATCAACGAAACGTGGGTCACCATCTGCTGAGATTTTGACAAAAAAGGGAAGAGAGGAATCTCTATGCCTGCCTAATTAGAAGCTGATGTCAGTCACCAATACTTGCAATACGAAGATAATAAAAGCCCATATTATGGTGAGTACATAGAAACTGATATTCACATTTGTATTGGTAAACAAGGTTTTTAAACACACAGTGCTATCATAAAAATACTTCTATAATCTTGGGAGAACATTATTTCAGTTCGATTCAAATCATAATCCCTTTTCCATTGTCCTAGATTGGACAAGGTCATTGTTTCTCCAGAGACAGTTGATGAGAATGCCATATAAAAGAGAACAAATCTGATGTAAATATTTGAAAATTAAAATATAATTGCAGAAGTATATGGAACAAATACCTTATAGCCTCTGATACGAAAGTATGCCCATCTCTTTATTACTGAGGTACACTACATCTAAAATGTATTATGAAAATTGAAATCTTCCCCAACAACCACCAGTCTCAAGAAGCCTTTTTCCCCATAGTCTCCCAAGAATGTCAAAATTCATAGGTAAAAAGTAGCATGAAGTCTTACCTCCATGGCCTGAGTGTTCCAGTGTTAACAAAGATGCTAGCCTGTACTGTTCAGATGTAGCACAACAACTGTGGTTAGATCACAAAAGATCTCCACATGGACACCACCTCAGCACCTTGGCAATTCCCCATCCCCAGTCTATCCAGATTTTCCAAGCTGACTGTACCCACCTGTACTTTTCTCCAGAAAACTCCAAGTTCTTGCTTGCTGTTAAGGAAACTTCCTTATCTGACCATTCAGGAGCCACTCTGGCAGTCACACTTGCACTACCTGAACTGGGACCAAGAATGTTCTGCAGCTACAACCCCCACATTCACATAGTCAGACCAGGCTTCCTTACTGGCTCAACCCCAAGTTTCCCACAGCAGAAGCTGAGACATCTCAATCCTTAAAATAATTTAATCTTAGTGCAATAACAGAACAACAGCTCGAGCTGGTGCCCTCAAGAAGGGACCTTGAACAAAGGAATCCCTGGGTTTTTACATCCTTGCAGACTAAGCACAAAAGAGTCTGTGGGTCATTGGCTCCTTCCATGTCTCTTAATGTGTCACTTGGCTGTTGCCACAGGTCCCTCAGCCTTTTGTTGTGCAAAGATATGAGGCCAGTTCACGGCCTCTTGCCTTGGGCTCCTGCCATTTCCCCCACCCAGAGCTCAACCTGCAGTTGCACACTGAGCTACCTGCATTAAATATACTCCTCAACGTTGTGATTGTGAACAATCTTTCTCAACATTGTCCTACAGCATAGGAGGATATGGTTTGTCCCGTTCCACTCTAAAAAGTGGAGCTGGGAAGGATTCTTTTAATAGATTTTTCTGACGAAAAATCAAGCACGTAACGGCAATATTATATCTGGAAATTGTTTATTGAAATAAAACAAAAAACCAGCTAAGTGTTCTTATTTAAGGAGTGGGAGGGGGGAGGATAGGAAAAAGGAGCAGAGAGAGAGAAGAGAGAGAGAGGAGGGAAGAAACAGAAGACAGAGGACAGAGTTACCACAGGACCTCGGCTATCTCTCGGCTTGGCAGATGGAGTATTTAGAACCGCAAGGCATTTGCGTGGCTTTCGTGGCAGGCTGGGCACGATCTTCCAAGTGGAACAGCAGCGTGCCTCTGGCAGGAGTTGTGGCTGGGCATTGGAAGCTGGGATCACGACTGCAGGTACAGCACAAGCGGTGACTGCTGCGGCAGGGAAACACGGCAGGAGTTGCCGGCTGCGGCGTCGCCTGGCCCGGCAGGGAAGGCAGCAGAGCATGAAGTCTCTACAGCAACGATCCTGTTCATGGGAACAGCAGAGCAAGGAAGGCAGCAGAGCACGAAGTCACGGGAACAGCAGAGCAGGCCGAAGCAGCAGGCGTGGGCAGCAGCTGTGGATGGCGGGCGAAGCTAGGTGCAGGCAGGGAGGCAAGAGCACAGGGAAGAGGGCGTGAAAGCAGGAGCAGAGGGAATCAAGCTGACCTTTCAAGCGACCCAAAGCAAAAGGACCTTGTGGTGTTTCAGCTAACTGTTTTTATGTGCCCTCAAACTCCTCCCCCAACTCGGCTTTGCTTGCCTGTTTCTGGCAGGCATTTTTTGCGGGCATCCGGGTACTTGCTCTCTCCAGTAAGAATGTGAGGGGGTAGGGAGCTGCTCACAGTCTAATCATGGAAGTTTTCTCTGCCCGGATTGGCTGCCAGGTGAAGCTTCTCTGGGAACAGGGCAATACAGTTTTTTATAGGAATTTTCTTCACCTTGTTTGTGACATACGTTGAGGCATATATATCTTGGGCCCTCACATGGTTGTCCTACAGCATTGGTTGGATATGAAGCTGAATTTGATTAAATTATATCCTGAAATAAAGGAAAATGCTTTGGGTTACAAACAATTCTTATAGATTTTTAGATTTTTAGGCGAGTTTATAGTGCCTAATGAAATGTCATCCAAATCTAGGCTCTTTAAGACTTAATAAAAGTATTAAATGCTACCTTTACGTATCAGAAGACTTCACCAGACTGTATTAAAGTGGAAGATGGTTCTGCCCACATTATGCACTGATGTTACTAGAATTTCAGTCATTATTAAGTCAAAACAGATTTACAATAATTGTTGAGGAAAAGTGTTTATTTTGATAGTCTGTCAATTGCAAGAAATAAATTCCAGGTCAGATAGATCAGATATTAACTGAATAATGCATATGGACATATAGATTTTTAACTGCTGTACTGTTCTAGCATTATTTTTTTTACCAAAATAAATTTTTGCTTCAATAATTAGACATGTAACATGGATATTTGCACATTATTTGATAATATACTGATAACGCATCACTCAAAAGTGGCAAAATACAGTAAAAGATGTATTCTCAATTTCAAAACATTGTTAAAAAAAAACCCCAACAAACCATGGTTACACTACTGCATTTGTACCACAGGAGTATTTGCTAAACAGTACTATCATTCTCAGTAGATTTTTATGTTCAAAACAAAGAATAAAGAAAATTATGGAGAAAAAAAAATGCCAATTTGGAAATAGAACCAGAAGCTCTGTTTTACAGGCTGTTGATGATCACTTTTCTATTTTATGTGTCAGGTTTAAATTTCCCTGTGGCAGCAATTTAAATCTTTTCTTCTTTCCTGAGGCTGCTTAAAAATTTAATTTAGCTCAGGCATGGTGTCTACATTTTATAATAGGAATATAGAAAACTCTTGTAATTTGGGGGATGACCCTTTTAACAGATTAGAGAAATTTAAACATAATTAATCAGCTTTATTCATAGAGTTACATGGGCTTTCCACAATTTACTCATGTAAATTTCTTTGCTTGAGTTACAGTAGACTACATTACAGAAGGGTATTTGAAGGAAGATATTCACAAGTCACACATTCACGTAGTGCATATACAGTGAAGGAGTAATTTGCATGCACATCCACACACACAGAGATACACATCCATAAATCCAATAAATCTACGTCTCTTCAGAAGTTTCACCAGTTATTCTCAACTCACATTAACTCCTTCACACTCAAATTCCTGTATTATTTTTGCTCTATTTTCAGTTAAGGTCAGAAATTTCCACATGGGATAATCCCTTCATCCTTCTCTCCAAGGTTAGAATATGAGCTCTCAATATGAAATTGTTCTAAAGTCAGATATTAGGATCACATTTGCTTGTTAGTGTTGATGAGTGCTAAAATAAAGTACCAAAGTTTAAAATAGTAAAATCACAAAATCCTTGATTACATGATTTGTTCTTTTCTTTGTAAGTTGTAACAGAAAAACGTTCTAAATGGCTTTAAATGGTTTTGTAAATTATAGACCTCAATACAGCAGACTTAAAGACTGCATTTCTCAGAACATGTATCTTATCAGCAGATGAATTTTTGAAAGGATAAGAGGTGTATGGTGGGTTGAACCTGAGTTGATGGACAGATCTTTCAACCAGTAGCGCTTTTCAAAATTTCCATATTTAAACCTGTGAAGACACAGGGACTTCCCTTTTGGTTTTGAGCCTTCCCACGGGGAGGGGAGGAAATGGGCACCGGGGTCCATCTCTTGGAGTGGCCCCGGGCCTCCTCTCCCCTTGTGCCAAGGCACGGGCCCCAGATGCCTGCAGGAGAGCCCCTCGGAGCCCTGGGCAGCTGAGGAACAACCATAAACTGCTGCACAGCCAAGACCACCCAGTGAGGCTTCTGAGAACTCCCTTCATCCTCCTCTCTTTCCCCCGCCACGTGGCCCACAGAAACCCAGCGGAAGCCGATGGAATTGAAAGACAACATCAAGTAGCCAGCAGCATAAAGGGAGTGAGGCTTTCTCCATCATAAAGTCTGAACAATGGAGATGACTCTTCAACATGGCGTCTTCAAGGTCAGAGAGAAAGAGAAAGTGAGTGGAGCTGAAGATGGCGGCAGAGTCGCATCTTCTGCGCAAAAGCTTAACGCTGCTTCCTACAGACCATGGTAAAAACTGTAATATCACAAACTGTTTTTCTCTTTAATCCATTTAAAGACATGGGGGGATGAGAATTCTGTGTGCAGCCTGTGGGAGAAAAACAAAGGTGACCACAGCAGGTCACCCAGGAGCTGGAAGATGTTGTGAGAGACTTCCAAAAATTTCTGTGAAGAAGAGAGCTGTTGTTTTCAGGCTGGAATTTGCCCATCCTTAAACGAGACCCCATGTGTGGCCCATGGTGACAGTGCAGTGTGGAAGAGACTGTGATTTCTTTCCATGGGAGAGATGTTTTTCCTGGCGGCAGATTTTCCGAGCGGACTGTTACTGGTGTAGTTTGGAAACCACAAGAAGTGAAAGAAACCTCTGTTTCCTTTAATAGTGGAGAGACTTTTAAGAACTGTAAATGCTGAACAGGAATCATGTTTTGTTATCCTTTGTGTGAGTTGGGTAAAAAGTGAAGGGGTGCTGGAGAAAAGGGAGTTTTGCTTTAATTTCTTATTGGGTTTTTTTGGTCTTAATTCTGTTAATAATAAACTTTTTCATATTCTTTAAGTTTTGAGCCTGCTTTGCATTCCTTCAAAATCTCCTATCTCACAGAAGGTAAGAAATGCAAAGAAAACCACTACAAGGTGCGTCTTGATTCACTTCTGGCATATCTGCAAATCTCTGGATGATTTTTGAATGTTCTTGGGAATCTGGGGAGGTCCCAGTGACTGGAAGCTGGCTAACATTGTCCCAGTATTCAAAAAGGGCAAGGAGGAAGACGATGAAAACTACAGGCCTGTCAGTCTCACTTCAGTGACTGTTAAGATTATGGAGAAGATTGTTCAGGAAGGTACTGAAAAACATCTGGAAGACAATGAAGTCATCAGTCACGGCCAGCACAGCTTAATGAGAGGAAAGTCCTGCTTATCAAACCTGATTTCCTTTTAAGAAAAGGTAACCCACCTAGCTGATTAAGGGAAGCCAACCGGTGTAATGTTTTTGGATTTCAGTAAAGCTTTTGATACTGTCTCTCATAGTATTCTCATGGCTAAAATGTCCAGCACACAGCTGGATAAACACATCATGGGATGGGTGAGAAACTGGCTCCCCAGTCGACCACAAAGAGTTGTAGTGAATGGTGTGACATCAGACTGGTGACCTGTCATGGCTCTGTCCTCAGCCCTGTGCTTTTCAACATCTGCATAAATGACCTGGGTACAGAACTGGATGCTAAGCAAATCAGTAAAACTGGGAGGAGCTGTTGACTCCCTCGAAGGTAGGGAGGCCCTGCAGAAGGCTCTAATCAACAAATCAGAGCACTTGGCAATCACCAACTATATGTAGTTCAACAAGGGAAAGTGCTGGATTCTGCATCTGGAATGGGGCAACCCTGGATGTATGGACAGACTGGAGAATGAGATGCTGAAAAGCAGTGCTGTGAAAAGGGAGCTGGGGATCCTGGTCAGTGGTAAGTTGAATATGAGTCAGCAGTGCCCTGGCAGCCAGGAGGGCCAAGTATATCCTGGGGGCACCAGGCACAGCATCACCAGCCAGGCAAGGGAGGGGATTGTCCCACTCTGCTCTGAGTTGTGGTGGCCTCACCTCGAGTGCTGGGGGCAGTTTGTGTCACTGCAATACTAAAAAAGGTATCAAGCTATTAGAGAGTGTGCAAAGAAGGGCCATGAGGATGGTGAAGGCCTTTAGGGGAACATATATGAGGAGTGGCTGAGGTCACTTGGTCTGTTCAACCTGGAGAAGAGAAGGCAGAAGACTGAGGGGAGACCTCATTGCAGTCTGAAATTTCCTTGAGAGGGAAGAGGAGCAGCAGGCACTGATCTCTTCTCTGTGATGACCTGGGGCAGGACCTGAGGGAACGGCCTGAAGTTATGTCAGAGGAGGTTTAGGTTGGATATCAGGAAAAGGTGTTTCACCTAGAGGGTGGTTGGGCATTGGAACAAGGTCCCCAGGGAAGTGGTCACAACACCAAGCCTGACAGTTCAGTAAGTATTTGGACAACACTGTCGGGCACATGTTGTGATTCTTGGGGCTGCCCTGTGCAGACCCAGGAGCTGGACTCCATGATCCATTTGGGCCCCTTCAATTTCAGAATATTCTGTGATTCTGGGATGTAATGTACACAGTTGGATTATCGCTAATCCCTTCATTTTGGGATTATGAGGTTCTAAAATATTCAGGTGAAATTATCTCATCCTGGAAAGAAAATATTTGGATAATATACTTCTTGGAATTTCTATGATATGTATTGTTTATTTGCAANCCATGTGTGGCCCATGGTGACAGTGCAGTGTGGAAGAGACTGTGATTTCTTTCCATGGGAGAGATGTTTTTCCTGGCGGCAGATTTTCCGAGCGGACTGTTACTGGTGTAGTTTGGAAACCACAAGAAGTGAAAGAAACCTCTGTTTCCTTTAATAGTGGAGAGACTTTTAAGAACTGTAAATGCTGAACAGGAATCATGTTTTGTTATCCTTTGTGTGAGTTGGGTAAAAAGTGAAGGGGTGCTGGAGAAAAGGGAGTTTTGCTTTAATTTCTTATTGGGTTTTTTTGGTCTTAATTCTGTTAATAATAAACTTTTTCATATTCTTTAAGTTTTGAGCCTGCTTTGCATTCCTTCAAAATCTCCTATCTCACAGAAGGTAAGAAATGCAAAGAAAACCACTACAAGGTGCGTCTTGATTCACTTCTGGCATATCTGCAAATCTCTGGATGATTTTTGAATGTTCTTGGGAATCTGGGGAGGTCCCAGTGACTGGAAGCTGGCTAACATTGTCCCAGTATTCAAAAAGGGCAAGGAGGAAGACGATGAAAACTACAGGCCTGTCAGTCTCACTTCAGTGACTGTTAAGATTATGGAGAAGATTGTTCAGGAAGGTACTGAAAAACATCTGGAAGACAATGAAGTCATCAGTCACGGCCAGCACAGCTTAATGAGAGGAAAGTCCTGCTTATCAAACCTGATTTCCTTTTAAGAAAAGGTAACCCACCTAGCTGATTAAGGGAAGCCAACCGGTGTAATGTTTTTGGATTTCAGTAAAGCTTTTGATACTGTCTCTCATAGTATTCTCATGGCTAAAATGTCCAGCACACAGCTGGATAAACACATCATGGGATGGGTGAGAAACTGGCTCCCCAGTCGACCACAAAGAGTTGTAGTGAATGGTGTGACATCAGACTGGTGACCTGTCATGGCTCTGTCCTCAGCCCTGTGCTTTTCAACATCTGCATAAATGACCTGGGTACAGAACTGGATGCTAAGCAAATCAGTAAAACTGGGAGGAGCTGTTGACTCCCTCGAAGGTAGGGAGGCCCTGCAGAAGGCTCTAATCAACAAATCAGAGCACTTGGCAATCACCAACTATATGTCGTTAAACAAGGGAAAGTGCTGGATTCTGCATCTGGAATGGGGCAACCCTGGATGTATGGACAGACTGGAGAATGAGATGCTGAAAAGCAGTGCTGTGAAAAGGGAGCTGGGGATCCTGGTCAGTGGTAAGTTGAATATGAGTCAGCAGTGCCCTGGCAGCCAGGAGGGCCAAGTATATCCTGGNCAGGAGGGCCAAGTATATCCTGGGGGCACCAGGCACAGCATCACCAGCCAGGCAAGGGAGGGGATTGTCCCACTCTGCTCTGAGTTGTGGTGGCCTCACCTCGAGTGCTGG
>VZTH01002424.1:104950-131534 GCA_013397815.1 Aleadryas rufinucha | reverse complement strand
AACTACCATCCTCAATCTTCAGTTTGTTGTTGCACACGTTATCTTTGGGACCCAGTTTGGCAGGCACACAGTTGCATCTGAAGTCAATCTCCTGGAGGTTTTCAAGATGATCAAAGGATGTTGGGTAGATATGGGGAATATGGTTAATACTCAGGGTAAGGTTGGTAGCGTTTCCAGGGATCCCTCTGGGGACTTCCGTAAGGCGCCGGTAGGTGCAGTCCACTGTCACAGTACCTTCCGAGGACTTCACATCACAGGGTAAAGTTTTGGGAAACCAAGCCCCTGACAGCAGCATTGGGAATATGAAGAGCAAGATAAATGGCAATGCATTTGACATCTTTGCACAAGGTACCTAAAACCAAGGCAATACGGAGGTATTAGTTTAATGCAATGAGAATATTTCACCTACACACTGGTCAGGCCAACAATACAGCTGAATTGGGGTCCTAGTCTCACACTGATCACAAATGGATGTGCATGTAGGATTATATGTTTCAGGAGGCATATGTTGGTAGTTCCTCAAATGCTTTTTTTATTTTATCATCACCAGGAATTCTAGTGTTTATGTATCACACTAAAAAACGAATTTTTTAAAAAAAATCTCCTTAAAAAGTGACAAGGGGTGATTAAAGTCTATGTCTCTGTGAATGGTCTTTTTTTAAGGGGAAATAAGAGGTGCTAAACATCTAACAGGTTGGCATTGCATAATAGCGTAGATGAGCACAGTTTTTCAAAGTGTATGCAAGCAGGATAAAATCTATACTCACTTAAGTGCTTGTGTAAACTTTCAAAACTGCACTAACAGATGACTGAGTTCCCAATTCAAATTTAATATTATCCTAAGTATTCTTCCTCTAGTAAGTGGCAGAATGGATGTAGAGTTGACCTTAGCCAGTCAGTGGCTTTATTTCCATAAAGTTTAATACCAGTTTGCATTTTCACTGTCCAGTAAGGGAAGAGGGATGAGAAAACAATGTATTGGTGTGAGGTAGGAACATGAAAAACAAAGACAAGTTTAAAATTGGGCGTGTTCCATAAAAGACTAATAATCAGAATAAATAACCAGAGCCAAAATCCCACAGGCATTTCAAGAAGCTTCCAAAACACTCTCTGTCTGTCGAGTCTTTGTGGTCTTGCCGACTTCATAGATTTGTGTGTATTATGGGAAGAGCTTTTAATATTTCACAACTTACTGGTTACTTCCTCAGCAGCAGTCAGTGTCAAGGAAACTCTGGCTGGCAGGCTGCCAGCCTTGGCTTGTGTGGCACAAGCAGAGGGACCATGACCATCTTGCTGCCTTGCCCAGCATCTTAACTGCTTATGTCTGGTGCTGGTCAAGAGTTTTAAAGACAAGACACCCCACAAAAATCAACAGCCTCGTTTCTCCCTTGAAAACTCAGTGGTGGAGGCTTGCATGGCACATAGAGGGCTCTTAAACAAGCAGGATTAGTTATGTGTGGCATAATATTTATTAAATGTCAAAACCCAGTTAAGCAGGTGAAAATGGAATGATTAGGTAAAATGTTCAAGATACATGGAAATGTTTTTATCTCTTTAGCTGGGACACAAGAACATACAGAGACCTGCCAAACAGTCTGTGTAAACCCAGTTGAGTGCTGCCAAAGACGTGCCTTGCAGGTGATACAGACCTGGAGGTGAAGTGAGGCTTTCTGTTGCATGCCCTGTTTACTTCAAGCACTGTGTTCCCTGTACAACTTTGTGTTTCTGTGTTACCTTAGAGAACTACACTGAATCTACCTCTGTATCCATGTATAAGGAAGAGTGCTCTAGTGACCTGCAGGGCAGGAAATGTGAAAGAAGCCAGATCAGGTCTCACACAGCACTGCACTTCTGCCGTCTTGACTCAGCATCCAAAGAGCATCACTTTGGTAATTCCTTCAGTCATCTTTGGCATTACAGAGCCTCAGTATAGAAGGAAAAATGTAAAAGTCCACTGCAGACCTTGAATTCAGTGTAACTTGATACAGTGACATGGTGCTACAGTGCTACTACAATTTCCTTACTCATTCCCTGGAAGTGCTACAGTGCTTTCTTCTTTTCCACAGATCCTCTGAGAAAAGGCAAGGCAGCTAAATGCCACGGCTGGTAGCCATGGCTGTCATTCATACAATTATTCAGGGAAGGCTCATACAGACTAACCAGGCCATGTCTATGTATTCATATTTCATTATCTCCAACTCTTGTGTTTTCATTTGCTAGGTATCAAATTAACCATCATTTGGCTTATTGGAATTCACTTTGGAAACTCACCCAGACAGAGGTCACTGGGTAAGAGAATCTGCCAGTGTTTTCAGTACAGTCTAGCTAATCTGCTTTAGAGGAAGATTAAGTTTTCTGATTTCCTGATGTAGAAAAGCACTTGATTAAAAATGATAAATAAGAATAATCAGAGTAAGTGGGGAGTGAATTTGGAAAAGATAAAAGGCTTTAATTTCCTCCCACCACCCAAGCTTTTCAGTAGAACCCTTTTTTCTCCACTACTGTGGTCAGGGATGTGGGAAGGAGAAGGAAGGGCTCTGCCTTCGCTGTTAAATTACATGGAAAATTGAAGGTCTTTTTTAGAATGACAAGGGACACTGCCAAAGAAAAATCTGGATATATTCTTGAAAATATTTAGCCTTCCTTCCTTCTTTCCCAGGGGACACAGCATATTATACATGTAAAGGATGTTAGGAGACTAATGGAAAACCAAAGAGTGCCTGTGCTAACCAAATGGCCTGTGATGTCCCAGCAACTGCCTGCCTCCATTTCTTGCATTAGCAGACTGATGGACCCCAGGGCCAGTCTGGTTGCCCAAGGCAAGTGCCCACGGAGCACAGCAGAGAGATGGTAGGGAAACCATAGAGATTCTCTGCACTGGAGGACATGTCACTCCACCATCACATGGGTGCCTTTTACCTTTATCTGTTGATGCACACCACAGCAGACCATGAAGTGCTTGCCGTCACCAGCCGTGGACATGGAATCTGTAGTCACTGAAGCAAATACTGGCAACTGCTGCACATCAAACTCCAGCAGCCTTTCTACCTTTAAATGAAAGAAGGGAAAGTTGATTAGGTTCAAGCTTTAAAGATTTGATAAACCAGATTAAATAAGTCTGTTGAAGCAGTAGAGCAGGGCAAGGTAAGTTTGCAGTCTAGATTGAAGACACAAACTTTCTACATGAACTCATACTCAGTCACTGCACGCAGGCCTTAATTTCAGGTGCTTATCTAAGTTCCTCAATTTACTATCATCAACCTTAGCTGCACTGACATTCAAGAGAGAGTGGGAGAGAGGAGAGAGAGAGAGACGCCTCTCTGCAGGAACTGCTCGGTTTGAAGATGGAGGGAGATCTGCCTGAGTACACACCAAGCAGAGATTAACACTGCGCTTTAGGTGCCTGGAATTAGGTGCAGTGAATATGGGCCTTGAAAGTCTTCATAAATATGTTTGTAGGTTTCTTAAGAAGTCAAAAAAGACCTCTTGAGTCTTTTACAATGCTCAGGTTTTGAACTCTCACATATTACAATATTTTTAGGAACCTAAGTGTTGTTGCAGAGCCAGTCTAGCTCCTACCATCTTTGCGCTTCATTTCTTTGCATATTCTTCCCTCTCCTGATAATCTTTGTAATGCATTAGCTATTTCAACTGTAAAGAATTACATTCTGGTGCTGTATCTGGCTATTTGCATGTGTAAAACCTTGCATCCATTATAGTATCAGAACAAACAAAATGACCTAAATAAGAGCAAGAAGCAATGCTGTCTTGTGCAATGTCTTTGCAATGAGAGGCTTGTTTAAAAGTACAGCTAGAGTATGCATGCGAGCTGTTCTTTTCTCTGTGATCTACGCTTGGCTTTATAAGAAGTTCAAAAGAACTAATCTTCTGATCTTAACTGCTATGTGCACAAACCCCTAATGATTTAGGGTGTTCTTCAAATATTCAGCACAGTACAGCTATGTGTTTCTGAAGGAAGTTTTTCTATAGAGGTTCTACATGTATTTTAAGTTGTGACAGGAGGAAAGGGTAGAGAAAAATAAACACCTAAGAAATTGGAGCATTTAGATAAGACATTCATTACTTGTTCTGTAGCACTGCTGTACAATATGTATTAGTGCAAATTAATGCTTTCCTTTGCAGTCATAATGCTCTGCAGCTTCTAACCATAACAGTAAACTGGACCATTTAGAAAAGAGAAAAGCAGAATATGTTCTTGAAAGTCTTCTAAAACAGTTCCAGTCAAAGATATCTAAGAGCAAATTTAAAACGAAAGTTTAACATACCATTTTCTGTGTGCTTCCAGGTCTGACAGATTAGATGCTGGAAGAGACTGTAAACTGGAGCAGGAGAGAACAGCATAAAAGTGGTTTCCAGTGGTTCAGCTGAGTTGTAGAGGAGAATGTAACATGACATCACTCACTGAAGACAACAGCAAAAATCACTACTCTATCACTTCTTTTCACTCGATTGCAACTTGAGAAATAATTGAATGTGAAACAACTTCTGCAACCTACTTCCTCAAACATTTGTACTTAAAACAACAGCACCTCATTTACTGCTCCACCCCATAGAAATAACTGAGTACTCTTATTTTTCCCCCTTTAAACAAATTTTCACATTACTCATACATCCACGTGCTTTTATTCTCATATGCTGCAATTTGCTCTCTTCTCTGCTACTTTTGAACACTGTTTTCATTTCAAACTGTTTTTTAACTAGATGCAGTGTCACACCATAAAAAACTAAAAGACCTGCTCCAAAAAGATAAACATCCAAGCCATGGGGAATTCCAAAGTACAGTTGTGAAGTATTTGGCCACAAAGTTTAAGATCAATCAGCAAGGAGAAAAATGTGTTACATAAGCGTAATCAGTCACTTCACACTAAATAAAGATTTGCAGAAGCTCAAGTTCCTCCTTTTCCCAGCCCCCTCTTTTTAGTGTAAGCTGCACGAAAAGAGAGACAGAAGTTGGTAACTGATGTTAACAATAGTTCAGTTTTGGAAATTCAGTCATTTCTATAATTATTATTATTTGGCATTCACTCCTGATGCAAATAGCTTCAAGAACTGGGACGGTTTTAAGTTGCATACTCTATGGAAGAAATGTCTATTAAGTGAATGGGACTTTGGGGAAGGGAAACAAACCCAATGAGGATAAAAAAGATAGTGGCAAGGGCACAGGAAATGGCATACAGCAAGGTCAAAACTGTGTGGGAGAGTGTAGAAGGGTCAAAGCTTAAAGTTACATGGATAGACTTAAACTGATGACAATCCAGTATTTCACAGAACATGGTGTCTTTCTGATGGTTTCATATTTAGGAGCCCGCATGCTTAGCAGAACAGACTGGTTCAATTTTTAGGATGTTTATTAGGTGAAGATTGTGGGGTTTTTTCATGTCTTCCTTATCTATATATTTTTCTTTACATTTTAAATTGAAATTCATAATTTCTCTGACTATGGTGGAGCTGAGAAATTCATTTCAGGTGACTGGAACCTGAAGAATGAACATGGAAAGAATTTGCAATCATACTTTCAAATTCCCTGTATTTAGTGTCTAAGTCATGTAGACAATAAACAGTAAAACAAGGAAGTTGTACAGCATCATTGCCATGTCAATCAAGGCCTAGAAAAGAGCTTATTAGTTCCCAACTGTATTAATTCAGGACTATATTTCTCACCTTTGTGCCTGAATACTAGAAGTACTGCAATGCAGTATGATTCTTCTGCTCTTTACTGATAAGAGGATTTTGCTTTTCATGCAAAATGCACTAACGTTTTCATTGGGTGCTACGATAACTAATGCAGAAATCTTACTAAAATCCTGCTGTGTGTTGAAAGGCCGTTCAAGACATTGAATATTCACTCTACACCAGCAAACACTCTACACTAGCTATTCCACTCTGGATATTTCACTTTGTATATATCACAACAAAGGAAAGTTAGCTTCCACTCATTTATAATTATTGATCCTATAGCAAAGATAATATGCTTAACTAATTATGAAAGAAGAGAGTGACTTGACACAAGTTGGACTGTGTATGCTGATTTCTTCAAGTACCCAACCATGTCCCTGGTACATGACACCAGAACATGAGATGCTTAATGTCTACTTGTTTTGGTTGCAAGTAGGTTTTCTAAATCAGTGTCCAGTCACCCAAACCTGTAATTTTTGGAAGGTGCACTGTGTCTTTGGAAATCTCCCCTGCAGTCTAAATCCACAAACTTCAGATATTTTAATAGCTGGACAGACACTCAGCATTTTCTTTTGGAATAAGGCTAATCACTTTTTTATATTAGGAACTTGCTGTCACCCATTTAAGAGCACAGGAGTTTCAATTCTGTACAAAGTGAAACTGCAGCTTTGGCTAAACACTAATAGAAACACAGAGAGTGCCTTTGCTGCTTTTTTTTTTTTTTTTTTCCTAAACCTGTGAAAGGTGGGAAGCAAAATACAGCAATATTTCCCTTCAAAAGGTGGGAGTAAATGCACAGAAGTTCAGAACTTCAGAATAGATTTTGATTTTTAGAGGCACAGGGAGTCACTGTTTTACTGATTTTAAAAGTTCCTTTTCCCTCAGAAGTTGCACAAACTCTCTTTTGCCCCCTCTGAAATATAAAATAATTGAAAGCAGAAAAGTACTTCCTACTATATCACATGTTAGGGGAGGACCCACTGGTAAGAGCAAATGTATATTGCTGCTGCTGTGAGTGAGGAAAATAATTTAAAATAAAGCAGGGGTCCTTAATTGCCTTAGTCCTTCATCTAGGAGTCTGGTTGTCAGTTGGCTTGGAATCAGACTGGTGAATTCACGTTTCCTTTTTTTCCTTTGTCTTCTAAAAGAAAACTTACAGCAACTTGCTTTAACTTATTTACCAAAATCAGGGTTCCACCGTGTTTATCTTAAATCTGGGTAGTTTATTTACAGTCCTAAAGTCTTGCAGCAATGTTTTTGTTCCAAAGTGCTGACCCTCATTTCAAGAATGAGGATTAAACCCCACCTACTCATGGTTAATACACCATTCAGTGTAACATTGCATAATTTACCCAGGAAATTATTGAAGAAAACCAGTTATCTAGGTCAGTTTTTGCAATACATAAGTTGACTCTTCAAACTGATGTACACAGATGTACAAAAAGAGAAATGGATAGCAAAATTGGGGAAATGATAACAAAATCACTTGCAGAAGCCTTAAAGCTTCTGTATGTATGATCTGTGTATGTGATGTAAGATCCTTGCTGATAGCCATTGCAGAAATGTGATTGCAGGCACTAAAAATAATCAAAACAATAAACAGAAAACGACACTGGAGGAGATTGGCCTACAACAAGGGCAGAGGAAGCACTCAGGGCTCTGCTGAGGGAGGACACCTGACAGATCTGCATTAAGAGCTTACCCAAACCACCCAGGGGGCTGAGATATGGCCGAGGGAGCCACTAATACCACAGAAACAGATACTGCCTCTTCTGAAAGCTCACGCTGCCCCAGGCTACCTGAGTGCCAACACCGACTGGTTTACAACAGGTTAAAATTGTTTGCTGAAAGCCAAGGTGCCCAGCACTCCTGTTTTTGAAAGTGAGTTACCTTCAAGGGAGCCAGAAGGCATCCAGAAATAGCTGAAATAAGATGGAGCTCTTTTCCAAGTTCTCCAGGGTCAGCAAAGCAACTGAGACCCTTGTGTTTGCCCCTTCCTCAGGGGCAGATAAGATGCAGTAGCCGCAGACATCATTCCTTCATTTCTCTGGGGGATGATGAGAAGTGCCAAGGCAGTAACGCTGGAAGTGATGGTGCATGGCAATGCAGAAACTGCTGGCAAATCATAAAACTGGCAAGTTCAGAGGAATTTTGGCACTTGTAAGTGGGATATCCTCTAATCCTGCTTCTTAGTGATGACACTGCTAGCCTTTTGTCATGTTTCATGTAGTTAATTCCGCCAGCATTTATGAAGTTATCTTCAGGCAAGAGCTCTGGAGGGAGCACTGGAACAACCTCTGCAGAACAATATGGACACTGCTGGATCCAAACAAATCACAGCAGAAAAGCATCCCCATATGAAATAAAGGCTTAAGATTATGGCATGCAAGCAATGTAACATGGCTTATATTAGACATGCAAGTGTGTTGATCAATATTCTGATTTGTTATAGGGTTTGACACTGCTTTTTCAAGAATCATGCATTACATTTTAATGGGAGAAGGCTACCACTCCATAGGTTATTTTGACAAAAAGGACATGGAACTGTTGGAGAAATTCCAGAGGAGGGCCATGAAGTTGAGAAGGGAACTTGAATATCTCTGCTATGAAGACAGGATGAGAAAGTGTGGGCTATTCAGCCTGGAGAAGAGAAGGTTGTATGGAGACCTCCTATCAGTCTTCCAGTATCTGAAGGGGCCTACTGGAGAGGGACTCTGTCAAGAACTGTACTGATAGGACAAGGAGTAATGGGTTCAAAATGAATGGGTTCAAACTGAGAAAAGGGGAAATTTAGGCCAGATATACAGAAGAAATTCTTTACTCTCAGTGTGGTGAGGTACTGGAACAGGTTGCCTAAAGCAGTTGTGGATGTCCCATCCCTAGCAGTGTTAAAGGCCAAGTTGTATAGGGCATTGAGCAGCCTGGTCTATTGGGAACTGTCCCTGCCCATAGCAGGGGGATTTGAACTAGATGAACTTTAAAGCTCCTTCCAAACGGAACCATTTTATGATTCTGATTCTAATGTCATGGTTGCAATAGTTATGGATTGATCTCCTTTCTCCCTCTCTCTATATATTTACATATACACAATGTCTATATAATATAGACACTGCTCTTAGAAACCACAGAAATACCTGTGAACAGTCACAGAGGGTGGCTGGATCAATAGCCCAGCTGAAGCACACCTACATCAGTGCACGCAGTATGAGCAGCAGAGAGGAGCTGGAAGCTGTTGTGCAGCTGGAAAACTGTGATACAGTTGCAAAATCATGGAAACATGCTGGGATGACTTGCACAACAGGAATAATGCAGTGGATAGCTATAAACACTTCATAAGGGACAGGCAAGGAAGGAGAGGCAGTGGGCTAGCCCTGTATGTTAAAGAGTGTTTTGACCATCTAGAGCTTGATGATGGTTGATGAAAGGGTCAAGCATTTATGGTAAGACTCAGGGGAAAGACCAACAAGCCAGCTATCATGCTGAGAATCTGATATAAAGAACTCAAACAGGATACAGAGACAGATGAAGCCTTCTATAAACAGCTAGGAGAAGTCTCACAAGCCCCAGCCCCTCCTGAGATGTTCTTGTTCTAAGACTTCAACTTACCAGATACCTGCTGGAAATACAATACAGTGGAATCAGTCTGGGGGATTTGTGGAGAGTGTGAAAATAACTTTCTGATACAGCTGGTGAGAGAGCCAACTAGGGAAAGCGCCCTGCTGGACCTGATATTTGTGAGCAGAGAAGGACCTGTGGGTGATGTGATGGCTGGAGGCCATCTTGCCCATGTAATGAGAGAGTTTTTGATACTTAGAGCAATAAGGAAAACTGTTACCTTGGACTTTGAAGGGCAGACTTTAGCCTTTTAGGAACCTGGGCGAGAGAGTCACCTGGGAGGCAATCCTGAAGGGCAGAGGAGCCCAGGAAGGCTGGATACTCTTCAAGAAGGAAATCTTCAAGGTGCAGGAGCAGGCTGTCCCCATTTGCCAAAGAAGTGCAGGTGGGGAAGAAAACCAGTCTGACTGAACAGAAAGATTTGGCTGGATGGAACTCAGGGGGAAAAGGAGAGTTTGGACTGGGATTTGTATCCTCATGTGCTTTGGAAAAAGGAGTAGACCAGTCAGGAGGTTTACAAGGATGTCATGAGTTAATGCATGGAGAAAATGACAAGGGCTAAAGGTTAAATAGGAATTCACCTGGCTACTGCAGAAAAAGAGAATAAAAGTGTTCCTATAAATGCATTTACAACCAAAGAAGGGCTAAGGAGAATCTTTATCTCTTAGTTCAGTTTTGGGCCTCTCAGTACAAGGAAAACATTGAGGTTTCACTCCCCATAGTCCATGGCCTCAGCAACAGCCTCTGAATGTCTGACATTTAAAATCCCTGGAGTCCATGACAAGAGCTTCCAGCAAAGCTGCAAACATCAAATACTCTTACCAAGAAAGCCAAAAATGTGTACTTGCACTAGGCAGTGGAACAAGACAATATGAATTTTATGTAAAAATATGAGCTAAATCCTCCAACTTCTGCTATTCCATGGGGTATTTTTTCAGTTATCTCAAAAGAATGCTGCTGAGAGAGGAATGTTTCCCACCAGGCTGAACTGTCAGATCTTCAGACCAGAATCCAGGCAGGGACCAGGAAGCATAGAGCATTAAACACCAAACACCTCACCATCTTCTGTTCCCATGGCTTTTAGTTCTGTCAAAATAGAGGCAGTTTTCACAGAGCTGTTGGAAGTCACCTGTAACTCTTCATAAGCACTGTGGGTGCACAAAATGCAGCACATGCAGTAAGATTAGTTCTGCAATTTTCCTTCTGCTCTTTCCCCCATCTCATCCTGTTCAATTCAGTTGAGTGGGTTTGCTTCCAACAATCTGATGTAAAAAGTAGCTGGGTTGATACCGTGCATTAAACATATTGTACACCTTTTGTGTAGTGCTCAGGTGTAAACTTGGTATAATTATGTGGTCACACACTTGGGGGTTAATAACTTAATTGCAAAGTGATGTGGGTTAAGTGATACTACATTTAAGAAATTTCTTTACCAAATAAACCAATACTGTAAATTCATTTCCACTGTGCTGTAACATAGTTCTGAAAATTCAACTCTAATGAGGAACTTCTCTGAGAACTAGCAGCTGAACTGAATTCTTACCACAAGAGTTTACATACTCTATTTCTATATTCATCACTGAAAGCAGTGCAGGTGAAATTCTGTTTAACTCATTTTCATGGAGAAAAAAGAATTTCACAGAAATAATAGAAAATTACTGGGAAAAAAAAAAGACCAAATATATTTATTCTCAGAGAAACCAAAAAAAAATAGCCTTTCTGAAGACTGTCTTAACTGGAATGGAAAAATTCACTTTATAATACATTACTGTATTATTATAAATATATCCCCAAATAAGCAAGTCAGGGTGAAATAAGGGTATTTTTTATGCAGCACTATAGCAAGGAAGCATCTCTCAAGTATGGCAATGCTTTTGTAATTAAAAACTGCAATTTCAGGTAGGAAACTTGAGTTCCTGTGATCTAGGTGCAGGAACAGTATTTTAATACACATTACTCGTTTAACAGAAAGACTAAAACCAGTTCATAATAGGATTCAAAGACTTAATTACAAAATTACAATTTTGAGTCCCGACCCTCCCCCCCATCCATTACTGACTGTATTAGCCATACTTAACCATAAGCTTTCCTATCATCCAACAGGAAAAATTGTTTTCATAATTATTTTAATTCTCTAATGTTAAAGCCTTCAAGATTAGTTACTGTACCCTAGTTCACTGGCTGCACAGTCAAGTACTGCGGTATTTTGTAATAGGAATTTGAAGAAGATCCATTGACTGTGCTGTTTGAAAAAAACCTGTCTTTTCAGATACTTTTCAACCACAGTACAGACCAGTCTGTATAAGTGTGTTTAAATTTTTCTGTTTGGACTTGGCACAATAAACCTTTACAATATTAACAGGAAAACTGTTAAAAATTATTCTTATCATCACAATCAGGGAATGCCAAAAACTACAAAAAATGAAATTTACACCAAACTGCTCATTATTAAAGATTGGCCATTATTTAGATAAGTGATATTAATAATACTGGGAATACTGAAACATTAATCTTACAACTGAAGATAGCAACTGTACAGAGTAGATGTTAAGCAAACAATTTAATGTAATGAGAGCTTTACAAAAGAAAACAGCAGCCCCAAATATATTGTAGGGAAAAAAATGAACATTAAGTGTATCAAAACAGTTAATACTATGTATATGTCAACAGTTCCTCAAAATTAACATGACCTTTGCATATTGTCAGGGCTTACAAAATACTGTTCATGGTACTTAAATGTAAACAAAAAACCCCACCTGTTTGCCCAAGAGATTAACAGATACAAGAAACTCAAGTCTGTAGCATTTAGCTTAACACAAAAAACAATCTGACATGTATGCATCCTGTTAAGTTCTGTGAACAGTTTGTAGTTCTGTACAGAAAAATGGATCTGACACAGCAGTTTAGCAGAAAGTGAGAACAGGCCCATAGAAGAACTTACACAACACATAAGACTTCCAGACTCTTGAGAGAGTTCATGAGGTTTCTGCAAGATAGAGATTTATTGCCCATTTACAAAGAACAAATGGTAATTACAAGAAAAATATAATAATTAAACATACAAGCTCTTGAATTGTACAAAGATACTCATTTCTCATGGTTGATGTGCATCGTTAAAAACAGTGCTAGCTTAAGAGACCTTTGCAAAGATGCAGTGTAATCCCCTGCAGTTACAAGGGGACGTGGCTGAACAGGTAAGACACAGATTCACCATTGTGTGTTCTTCGAATTGCCTCTGCCAGGATCATGGAAATGTCAATAAACTGAAAGAAAAATTGAGAAGAGAAATTTGATGGCATGCCAAGAGCAATAAACAATGCAGTTTATAACCATATAAACAAACATTCCATCTACCTTTGTAGCTTTTATATCTAGGAAGTAATATGACATTAAAGCTTAGACATTGAACATATATAGAAGAACTGCAGTAATACCAAGTAAGAACTCAAAAACTGAGTAAGAAAGCATTGACTAGGATCACTGAACAGTCATGTTGTTGAGGACGTCTGACAAAGGGCATGTTGTCAAAAAGCCCCACTATTCTTGCCATCAGATGGCAGTGTCTGCTTGACACAAATACAGTTTAAAGGAAGTACATACACCTTTTAAAGTGCTTGCCTTGTTTCAATAAATACCAAATAAATGTTAAGCTTTTAAAAAATCCAATAATGCATTTAAAACCTCAATCTTTTATGCTTTTCTCCACTCTGTACTAAGGAAAACCTCCAAATGGGACACATGACTTTCCAGAACAATTCCATTTGTATTTTTCACGAAAAAATAAAGTAATCTGATTTCTGTGGCATCCTCGACAGAATAACCAAGTTCCTACATGCAAATGTATAATACTACACATACTGTATGATTAATATTGATTAAAAAAAACCAAACCAAACAAACACCCCGTCAATATTACATTTGTGACTCTTTCACAATCAAGCATATTCAAGGTGTGGCAAATACCAAATATTTTGAAGTGCTCTATTATATTATCTGAATCCCCTTACAACAGTTCTTTAACATGTTTTAGCAAAATGTTTTGCAAACAACGTATTTAAGAATATTAATTTTCTCTCAAGGCACAAATTCTAGCATCAGGGAGTAGTAAAATACAAATCCTGAGTCTAAAGAAATGACATAAAAAATACCACTGTACCTGTATTTTTGGGCAATGTTTCATTTTCTCCTCTTGGGGGATTGTATTAGTTACCACAACAGCCTCAAACGATGCATTATTAATCCGAGAGAGAGCAGGACCAGAAAAGATGCCATGAGTCAGAATGGCATAAACTTTAGTAGCTCCAGCAGACATTAACCTGTAGAACACACAAAAATAGCATGCTGTGATGCATGTTTACATACATGGCTACGGATGAAGCTGGATACAAATTGCTAAAATACATTTTACTTACTAAGTCCTACATATAAAATATCTACAAAATAATTCAGATATTTGTATAACCTGAAAAAGTTTGAATTAAGTGTCTCAGAAAAATCCCCAACAAAAATTATAATTAAATTTAGAAGTTCTTATTTGCAGCAGTAATACTAACCTAAAATGCTGCACTTTTGACCATATCAGCGCAACATAAAAATGAACTCCAGTACAAGCTTTCTATCTTAACCAGGCAAAAAACTAAGTAGGTTGGATGGCAGTATTCACAAGTCTATTGTGCCTCCATTGTTGTCCACCTTTATTTTCATTTGCAATTCAAACAGTTCTGCTTGGAAGGAGTTTCTGAGGAAGAAGAAATGTTAATGATTAAAAGCCTAGTTTACTGCAAGGTTGTGGGAAGACATGCAGCTGATCCAAGCACACAGTGAAGTGATGCATGAGGAGGAAAAACAGAATAATTCAAAGAACTAGAACACCTTGTGAATGAGCCAAAATATCCTAATTTAGTTTCTACTGGCCTCAATGCCTCCAGATGCTCAGCTACATCCTACCTGCTTCTCTAGTCTTAGAGGCCCTGAGGAATGGCCTTTTATCAGATCGTCACAAAGGCACAGGAGGAAGCATAAGAGAGAGAAAAAAAACCCACAGAAACATCATCTCATTTTGAATGACTTAACAGAAATGAAGTTTTCTGGTCATTTTCAGCACTCCATTTAGGAGCTGCAGCCTGCAAGGAGTATGCATCACAACAGGGTGAGTGTGTACCAAGTATCTGTACTTGAGTTTGTATTTAAGCAAGTTGATCTGCTGTATCTGAAAATATATTTCTTAGTTCATCTGCTTGATATGCATCTAGGTTGCTGAGATAAAAAGAGTTCTAGGGAGTATTTTGGTGAGCAAGTCTAATTATACACAAAGTACATCCCACCTGGATTTGACATTAATGAAAAGCACCAGTCCATGCCAAGAACATGATACAAGGCAGCATCACTCAAGCAAAAGCATCTTTCTTAGAGAACACTGCAGATGCATTTAAGGTGATTGACAGTTTTAGAATTTGGTCTCGAGAAATGTACTGTAGGTAAATAAAGAATGCTTCTTTCAAAACAGGAAAGAAATAAAGGCTTTTGACAGGAATTAACTTCCTCTATGCACAAGAGTATAAAAAAAATGTTGGCAGTTTGTGATTTTGATCTGCAAAGGGCATAGCCTAGAAGAATACTTAGGGGTGTGATGTAGATTAGAATGCAAATAGCAAACAACTACACAACATTTCTGCAAAATTTCATCCAATTTCCATGGAAGTGAAAAGAAACACAAGACTGTATGAATCCTTATTCCATGAGTTTTTGACATCCTTTATATAGGTGTAAACAGCAAGTCCGCAAATAAAGACTGTAAACTCATGGGATTATTTTTACTTCAAACCACTAAGAACAATGCCTAGCTCACTTAAACTTCACCATGTTGCTTTCATACCACTTCCCACAGCATTCTTCTGTAGAAATTCGCATCTTGTAGCTTGGACAGGTCTACTTTTCACTGGGTAAAAAATTGGTTGGGTGGCTGGGCACAGAAAGTGGTAGTGACTGGAGTTATGTCCAGCTGGCAGTCAGTCACTAGCGGGGTTCCCCTAGGGCCAGTCCCATTTGACATCGTTATCAATGACCAGGACAAGCGGATTGAGGGCACCCTCAGTTAAGTTTGCAGGTAACACCAAGTTGAGTGGGAGTGTTGATCTGCCTGAGGGCAGGAAGGCTCTGCAGAGGGCTCTGGACAAGCTGGATCTATGGGCTGAGGCCATTTATATGAGGTTCAATATGGCCAAGTGCTGAGTCCTGCACTTTGGTCACAACAACCCCATGGAGTGCTACAGGCTCAGGGAAGAGAGGCTGAAAAGCTGCCTGGTGGAAAAGGACCTGGGGGTGCTGGTTGAGAACTAGATGAACATGAGCCAGCCCTACTAATAACCTGAAATTAACCAGCATAAAGGCAGCTGGAAAATCATAAATAATCCTTTCCACTTAGGACTGCTAGAGCCTTAGTTGAGATAGTGGGTCCATATTCACAAGCTCCACTTCAAGAAGTGGAACAGCTGGAGGGAATCCAGAAGGCATCACAATTGAGCAGAAGTCTACAAACCTTGTGGAAAGACTGAACAAACTCTGGTTACTCAAGTCTAGAGGGAAATTAGACCTCTTCAACCAACTTTCAGACAGAAGACAGGAAAATTTATGCTCCCTCCCCAGATAAAAAGGACAAGTAGTTTTATACTTAAGATGTACGGTGAAAATTAATATTACATTTGCATTGAGCACTATGGTGAAAATATTTTACAGTGTTAAATCCAGTAAAGCTTTGTGAAAGAATGCCTAAGGAAAGTGGAAAGGCTCCATGATGAGGTTCAAGGAGGGAATGATTTTTGATCTGTTGCTTCTGCCTTGGAACTGTAAAGTGCACTAGATGGCCCAAGTCCTTTAAAAGTTATATGACATTTTATAATTCTGTGCTCTAAGTACAGATCATATATTTCTGTAAATATTTTCTCAATTTCTTGTTCTAAAGAAGGACACAGCTGAATCACAGAACTGTGACCTATAGACTCAAGGGTCAGAATGACTTCATGCTACAGAGGCCAGGTTGGGTTGTAGGCTTTGAGGATAGCGTCATTCATCAGCTGTGCAGTGAGTGAGAACAGTACAGTGAGACAGTGGGACACCATAATAATACTCACTTGTCTGCTGCATGACATATTGTGCCACATGTGTCAGCCATATCATCAACAAGAATTGCTACCCTGTCTTTCACGTCACCAACCAAGACCATTCTGTCCACTTCATTTGCCTTCTTTCTTTCCTTATGAATGAGAGCAAATTCCACATTCAA
Organism: Aleadryas rufinucha; assembly: GCA_013397815.1. Taxonomy (NCBI): domain Eukaryota; kingdom Metazoa; phylum Chordata; class Aves; order Passeriformes; genus Aleadryas; species Aleadryas rufinucha. The sequence goes on along the minus strand of VZTH01002424.1, from coordinate 114,940 downwards.
TCTGTCAGCAATTGAAGTAACCCTAAGTTACAGGAAGAAATACACCACATTTAGAGAAACGTTTTAAAAGAAAAAACAGTCATGCATATGTATTTGTCACAAAACACAGTTTTTGTCTTCTGGCTTTCAAATTACCACAGCAAAAACTTTTGCAAGCAATGAGACAGGTAGAAACCATCTTAATTCATTGCTAATAAATACAACCAGAGTGTCTTCAGCTATACCCCAAAAATTGATTTTTTTAATTGAGTTTACTTTGATTTTCTGTCATTAAATGCCTGGCTTTGAAAAAATTCCAGCTATTCACAAGCTTTTATTAAGCTGCTGCAATACTAGTCACAGTAGGTAATTTAAAGTAGGGGGAAGTCAATTCTAAGCCTACGGGAATGTGCATTTTAACATTGCAACTGAAAAATACCACTGCAGGATTTGAAACCAAGCCAAAGGGAAAAAAATCAAACAAGTTAATAGTGATTAATAATTCTTTTCACAGTACTTGACTAGTAATCAAGTAGCTTACTCCATTAATAATTCCCTTAGCATACACCTGCTTGACAAAGATCTTTTAAAACCCTTCAGGGTGACCTCTGGTGGCCAAATAAACTTGTTACAGACTTCTGACTGCTTTTTTCAGTTTGTTTAAAATAATAGAGCTCTTAGGTATAAAGACACAGGAATAAACCACTCCACGCTTTTTTCTAAATGCTGATGCAGCCGTGTAGCCTGTCTTTTCAGACTATGTTTAGAATGTTGTTTACAAGGTTATTAACATGCATGGTTAATAGAGAATACAGTTTTGTTTCTTTACCACTTAAATAGGAAGGCATTTTCAGTTACTGTGTGTCAACAAATGGATGATAAACAAAAAATGCAAAAATTTTGGCATTTTTTATGAATAGTGTAATTTCATAGCAAGTCTCAATACCTCAGAGGCATTAAGACATCAGTAGAATTTCCATGCCTTATTTCAGCTGCAACATCTAATAAGCTGGGGAAAAACCAAGCAAGTGGTAAGAAACAAAAGAGAACTCAAATATTTCAAATGAGTGCAAGAAAATGGATTTCTTTAAATTAATACTTATAGATTTAAATTTTAAGATAATTCATGTTCAATTTTCACATTCTATTAATTTTTCATTAAGTTTTTTTTTGAAGTTCTACATATTTTAAAAGGAAAGGCCAAACAATTTTCTGTACATTATATTATTGGAGGTGAAGGAGAAGCTATGAGTTTATTGAAAGCAACATTTACTCCTACTTCACCAGAAACTGATTGGTTGCATTACAACAGAAAGATACTAAAGATAGACTGTATCTATCTATATTTAATACAGTGAGAGTGATCCTTGAAAAATAAACTCTTATGATTAACTTGATAATGCACAAATATTTGTATTGGTAGGGGGAAAAAATGCTGTCTTCTGACTTGAATTCTAAGCAAAGATTGTATTTTGTTTAAAAAACAAAACCAAACAAAAAACAACATAAAAACCAAATGCAAAAATAACGGTATCCTGATAGGAATGAACAAAGAAATATAACTGACTAAGTGATCTTTTGGAATGCTTTCTATGGTCTTAATATCCTTAACTTGATTACTCTAAAAAGGAACAACTAGGAGTTCTACTCGGTCTTATTTTCTTAAAAATCATTGCAACATGAACACTCACGACAGACACAACGACTTCAATTAAAATCAAATTATGACAGTCTTTCACATTTTCCCCAAAACTATATTTCAGACATTTAAATTGCTATGGGCTTACAGGAGTCTTACTTCATTTGTCTTTGTTCCCTCTGCAGCAGCAGCATGAGTAACAAAACCTGAGAATAAGCATTTTGCCTCAATGGTATGCTTTATGACCTCACCAGCCAGTCTGCTTCTGAGCTTTGGCATTGGTTTATACTCAATACCAAATAAAACAGAGTCTGCTAAATGACTAACACATGCTGTGAATGAAGAAAGACTCCAATGAACTAAGCTTTCTATTTTTACCTTTCACCACTCAAACTTTCATTGCCTTTTTCTAGTATATATAGTGCAAAACTTGGGGTCAACAGGTTTACATCTGGAATGCAATAATGAAAAGAAAAAAGAAATATGAGTCAAGCAAGCTCTTACCTAAATGCCAGCAGGTACAGTGGGAATAGGCCATATGCTTTGACAAGAGAAGGGAAGCTTAGGCAATTCCAGAGCAAAGCAGGAAGAGGTGCAGGAACTGGACTAAAGAAGCAAGCAGCAGGAAAAATCTCTTCCCTCTGGTGGAGGGATTCAGCTAATGAGGCCATATCCAGGGAGAGAGAAAAATATCTTCTTTAGAGTATAGAAAGCTCCTGAATGTTTTCAAGCATGAACAGCATTGGAAGAACTAGTTGTTCTGTTTTTACAGTGCAGTTGGATTCATCAGTGACATATCTTGTATCTTGCACAGTTCATAGAGGAATATAGAAGACTAGACAAACTAGATCATTGACCACTAACTATATGTAAATCTGATAGTTTTAGGCTTGTACAGTACCTTTTTGCACCACCTGCATCAGGTGAGACTATGATACAGTTTCTCCACTCAGGAATGTTCTCTTTAATCCACTGCAGGACTGCAGGTTCTGCATACAGGTTATCTACTGGAATGTCAAAGAAGCCCTAGTCCAAAAGAGAAAGAGAGTTTCATGAATGTGTTTGCATCTCACCTGTAATGAAGACAAAGGGAAAGAATCAAGCCTTTGCCTTTCATAAATGGTAGAACTTCAATTATTATTTTACACTGGCCTAACTCTGCTTCTGATACTGTCAAATTCTGCTGAAGTCAAATATTTAAGGTTTCTAAAAATATCACCAAGGAGTAGTGAAAAAGAAAACAGATGTGCTCAATTGATATAAAAATCAGAAAAGATGATCACCTTCAGGCACTCAAGTAAATTCATGCTAGTGAAAAGCTCTCAAAAAAATCCAGTGAATAATACTCAACTTCCATGAATTTCTACTGCTTGACATTAACAGCAGTATTTCAACATGGCGAAGATTCAAACTAAAATGGAATCTTTGTACAAGCTGTAAAAACAAGAAATCTGGTTTAGACCTTTTTATTTATGTGACAGCCATCTAGCATAATAAGAAATTCTGATTAAATGTGAGTGCCAGAACTGGAAGACACGGTGTTTTCTATAAAAAATAAGTTCTCTTAAAACGAGGTACACATGAGAATGACAAATGATGTCTGCTCTGCGTCTGAGGCAAAGGTTTTGTGATTTGCTGGATTCAGCAGTAAGCCAGATAAGGGTTGCCAGGCTCCATCTCCACTTCTTTTAAGAGAATATTATACCCTTGGCTTTGTAACAACAAAACTCTACGTAGAGCAACACTATAATCTCTGACAAGGCTAAGATTAAGAGAACTTGCCCTAAGCCAGTATATTTTGTGTTCTGGAAGCTCTTACATCAGACTTGGCAAATTCTACCAAAGACTCCAATGCACAAATACTTGAAGTAACTGCAAAATCACCCCATAAAATCAAGACTGGTCTCTTTCTAAAAGGAAATTTAATTAGAAACAGGTAGCAAGGCTTTCTCTGAACCCTGAGAGTTCTTTACATAGCCTTTCAAAATAATGACCAAAAAACTCAGAGAATTACTATTAGTTTGCCACATTAATTCAGTAGAATTAATAATTCAGTGCTTCTAGGCACAGCTAGTAAGAACCAACACTTACCTGGATCTGAGAGGCATGCAAGTCCATGGTGATGATGTGGTCAGCCCCTGCAACTGACAGCATGTTGGCAACAAGTTTTGCAGAGATTGGTGCACGGCTCTGAGGAATAAAGCACAAATGTTTACATTTAAAAAATATTTTGACTAGATGCAAGGAATGAGAAGATTAGTTATTTTTCTTTTTTCCTTTACAATATTGGGAATCTAGATATGAAAAGTTCCAGAACTTTAGCCAAACTAGCCTGTCAATCCTGCTACTAGGGTTTTGAAATTCAGTAAGGCATTTAGGAATAGCTAAATCAGTTTGCAGTCTGTCTAATAAAGCTTTGCATTAAAAAGATAAAATTTGGGATATAGTTTTCCAATTCTTCTACTTAAAAGTTTCAGCTAGCTTTTTCATAGCAGAAAGACAATCTTAATTTCTCTAAACCTCTACTCTACATAAACACACAACTCTGTCTTGTTCTAAGGAACATTGCAAAACCCAAAGATCAATGGCAAAATGAACCCAATTTTGAGAATACTGCTTTAAAACAATGTTAGTATCAAGCATTTCCTCATGACACAGTAAAGCTTGTAGCAGTTCCTTGTTGGCAGGGGTCTTCTAACCTGACTTTTTTTTTTTTGTTAATTATGTTTAATTCCTGGATGCAATTAGGAGTCTAGAATTGCCAAAAGGGACAGGGGGAATGAAGAAATCCTAAGTAGAAAGAATGAAAGAATAAAAATCTTATTAGCAAAGTTAATGCCAATGTCAAGAGCTTTTTAAAAGCATCAGGGATGTAGAACAAACAAGCAAAGAAAGGAAACTATGACTGGAGGATACCTCACTTCTTTTTAGTTACTCCAAAGTTTTTTTGGTTTTTGTTTTAAGCTCTGCAAAAACCTATGTTTCCCTAGACAGATGTTTCTCTATGTTTCTCTAACAGAAACACTAACCAAAACCTCCTGCTTTCTGTTTTCTAATCTTTAAATAATGCTAATAGCTGGCAATAACATTAGCATGAAGGCAGAACTGCAAGTCAGAGTTTCCATCTCAATATCAAACTGTTTTCTGCCAGCACAGTATTCTCTCCTGCTACATCTCTTTATCAAACATCCTCATTTCACCTCCCAGGAACCTCCTCTCCTTCCATGCCATACACACAATTACAGAGTATCTCTCCTTTCCTTCCATTGATGCTCAAGGACGTAAGTGACAATGAGCTGAATCACTGACAATTTAGCCTGGATGCTCTTCCATCTGTGTCCTATCAAGAAGCCAATATTTTCCTCAAAATTTTTGCTAGTTTAGGTGGAAACTTGGCATGTCTCTGTTTTAACCTGCAGATAGACAACACACATCGAGAATAGAAACTGAGATACTGCAGTCTTGTTTTATGACTAGGTCAAGTTAATCACCATCATTACTGAAATTCTTCATTTTGAAAACTATCCCTTGTGGGTCTTGTGTTTCACAGAACATCACCACCATTACACAGAAAACAGATGCAACAGCCAGCACTCCCCAGATCTCTGCAATTCAGATGCATATAGCTTCCAGAAGAGTTTATCATCATTAGTGCTTCAGCACAGTTGATTTTCCTCTTACTGAGGACAATGCTGCTCTTCATTTAAGTTCAGTTCTGTAAGTTGTCTAAAGCTTTCTGGATATTTCTATTATTAGTAGCAAATTTTTTCATGCCATTTGAATTCCTGATCATTTCAGCTCATTTTAGCATCTGACATTTTCAAGCTGGACTTCAAAATACTCTCAAATCTCTGGCAACATCTAACAAATATTTAGTATCTACTCTTTTCATTCTATTGCAGTGTTCTCTTACCAACTCTTTGCAAAGATCTAGTTTAATGCTTCCACTAAGCTGGACTAACAGGTAAAGCTGAAATGAGAGGTTTGCTCTCCTGCTTGTACTATCCTATCTTTCCAGGCTAGAGACTTCCCTTGTGCTGTACACTAGGACTTGTCTGAACCAACAGCCAGGTGAGTGAGCTCAAATAGAAGGAAAAGAAAATGGCAAACCAGGACCAACCCCCCTGGTAGAAACAAGTAACTAGCTCAGGCTAGCAGCTAAAGGGAAATTACATTCTTTTCAGAGCATGGTTTGCCATTTCCACTCCATTCAGCACACTGAATTTTGTCTAATTTTTTCATTCCTGTTCAATGTGAATACCATTCAGTTTGTCTCATGTATCAGTACCATGAACATCACCATCACAAAAAAACCCAAATAAAATACTTTCCTGCATCACATACTAATGCATACGTTACCAGTTGGTACTTCTTTCAGCTGCTGGCCTTGCAGGCTGCCTTCCCAGAAGGAAGAACTTGAAGTTTTACCACTAGGTAACTTGTTTTAGCAGATATGCACACATCACAGATTGCCTACATGTTGGTGGACAGAGGGTCTTGGAAGGAAAGATAGCCAGACACCAGTACCTGTTTCCCAAGAATGGGCTAATAGGAGATTAAGACAAAAGAAGTTTGCAGCTGACAGTTTCCTTTACACAAAGTTGTGCATTAAAAGAAAACCCACATGACACATTTAAGATTTGCTTGCTTGCATAGAAAGTAAGTTTTGTGCTACAATATGATCCAAATTGAAGATTATTTTAAAATCAAAGAAAGTATATTCATGGGAACCTCAGACAACCTAGCCTCATTATTCAGAAACTTGGATGACAAAGGTAGATGAGAACTCATGATTTTCCTTATAATGTAGTTTGTAAGGTTTGCTTCTGATGAGAGAGGTAATAACACAGATTCACAGCATTCATTGTTCAATTCTTTGATGTAATCTTTAATTATTTTCAGAATCATTAGTGTGAAATACAGCATTAGATTATGTACAGAAACTAAATTGTAAAAAAATCACTTGAATTACCAGTGGCAGGGGGAATCCACAAAGCTAATATAAACAACCTCACAAGAGTAACTGTGCAAAGGACACACAGCTGAAAGTAAAAGTTGTCCATCAGGATCAAAGCTCTGTTGTCTTTAAGCATCTTAGTACATTGTCTTGCTCAATATTCATCACATGCACGCTGAACAGAAAAAAAAGGAAATCAAAGAAAGCCCAAAGATTTATAACTGGAACTTTCACTTCCAAGAAAGCCAGTTGTGAAGTGTATGGATACTGAATGTTCACTAATGTATTACCCAAATTTATCTTTTCAAAAATGAGATATGCTTTGAAGCCTCAGAAATTGACAGCCATTATCTTGAATGTCCAAATAAATTTTTAACTAGAATCTAGGAGTTTTCTTGTAGCAAATTATTCCACAGGATTACTGTCATGGCCTAGGTGAAACACAACTGAAATCAAGAAGTGAAACTGAAAATGTTCCTAGTTATATATAATGTAACCCAGTAAGTTTCACCCTTTAAGGCCATATTAATGGAGTAGTGCGTAGTGTTAGATTAAAAAAAAAAAGAGATACCTACCCAACGCTCCACGGACCCCTTCTACAAATCAAAAAAACAAAGTTACATGAGCTGTAGAACACCAAACTCACCTGTCACCGTACTTCTAACTTATCTCAAAGGCATCTCTGCAGCATCCTACATAAATGTGTCCTGCCCACAGCTTGGAAGGTCAGCATAATTAGAGGATGCGTAAGTGCAGTTATGGTCAAAGCACAGAAACATCTGAGCTATTTTTAAGTTTGGCTAGCTTGTGCATCAGAAATATTCTAGTTTAGGGCAGCACTTGACTGAATCTAAATTAATTTACTGACTTTTTTATTATTCTCTGTAAGTCCTTTTTTTTTTTTTTCCAGTCAGTTTCTCATTTAAAGATAGTCCAGGTTTAGTGCTAAAATTTCCAGAGTAGGTTAGATTGCTCAGACTAAAATTTTTACTGCAAGGCCCTTTCCTCACATAAATAAATGAAGAGCACTCTCATTGTTCTCAGGAATCATAACTGCACCAGAAATATGGCAAATACATGGTTATTTTAAGCAGCAAGGACCCAGTCTATTTAGTTTGTAATGAATTAAAGTCAACTTAAATTCAAACCAGAAAACAGCATCCATCTAGTGAAGATTATACTGCCCCCGTTCACAGTCAAGCAAACTACAGCAACGTCTTTCACCACAGAAGAAAATCTGTGTACAATCACAGGAAGAAAATGGCTGACACTTTACTGACACTTCAGGCAGCAACACAAAGCTTGTGCACTCATCATGGGTCAAAGACCAAGTGATCTGATGCAAGCAGCAGGGAAGATGTCCCTGTCAATAAGCTGCCCAATGCTGACAGCTGTATTATAGCTTATTTTGCAACATGGAAGTCAACTACCAAGGTTAATTTCCAAAGATGGCAAACATTTTCTCAATTGCAAAACAGAAGGGAAAAAAAACCCACCAAAAATATTTTGCCTACAACTGTAGAACTCAGTGACACACAGAAAACAGTCTGGAAAAAAAAAATCTCAAAATCTCTATTAATCAAAATCACTTTCCTAGGCTATCCATCTTCAGATGGCATTTCTGAAATACAAAATGCTCCTGGATGGCATGCACTGTGCCACCACACTGGGGGGTTAAATTGTCCCTGGAAGTCTGCCACATGGAATTTGGGTACCCTTGACAAGACAATTTAGATGCATGGAAAATTTGGAATATACTCCTCCTTTTCCCACACCAAGAACTTAAGAGGATGGTACAGCAGAACTTCCCAAAATGAAGTGGGAAATCAAAACATAGTGAGACGCTTTCCCTTCTTTTCAACAAAATGCTTATTGGTACTCCTTCAAGGTCTTTTGATGTACAGTATTTCACCCCGTCTGATCAAGGGAAAAACATGATCCAATACAAAACACAGCAAAAATGAAGTACCAAGAGATGTAGGCAAAGAATAGGTCTTACTTTTTAACTCCTGAATTCCATTTTTGGAAGTATAACAAGTAGGCCTTCATAGTATTAGTATGGCATTACTGAGCCTGCACTTAAAGAGTTAATACACCAGAAAACAAGTTTTTTTAGTTTTCTTCTTAGATATCACAGGCTGACTATTAGATATTTTGTAATAACTGCTATTATTTTTAGCTTCACCATTACTTCTATCCTGTTATGGTTTTTATCTAGAAGACTATAAAGATCAACAGAAGGCTTTCAGAATGGTTTGCTTGATGCCCAAAGTGAAAGAGAGGGGGCAGTCCATTTACAGGAAGTAAAGGAGAGAGAATTTTCCAAAAATATGATCATTGCAATCCAATCTTTAAAGCCAAATTAACATTTATTACTTCTTTTCAAGTGAGTTTATGTAAAAGTACCATTCATATAACCTATCAAAAGGGGTTTTTTCCTATCTGTAGTAGAGATAGTAGAGTTTTGTATTTTTTAAAATCAGCCTCACTTCCCACAGAAGGTTTGTTACTGTGTTACCAACTTGGCTGAACTGATATATTCATCAGTTATGACAGATCAAATTCAGGAAAAGGGCAATAAAATCAGTAGAGCATTTATGGGGTTTTCATAGGGTTTTTTGTCTTTATAAATCAAAATAATTATTACAGATATAAAACCTTTTTTTAATCTGTCTGGCAGCAAAAATAATGTTTTTATTAATTTCCATTATGTATTGTGGATTTTATCAGTTCCTTCCATTTTGTTTAACCATACAGGATAAAACCTACCTACATAATAGTTACAGTGTTTTGAATTTAGTATTTAATTCCATGCAATTAAAATGCTTAAAAAGATGTACTCTCTATATTTATAGGGATTTTAAAAAAACAAAAAACTTTGAAAAAGGAGGATGAAAATCCCATAAGATGAGGTTTGCTAGCAAAGTACTCTGCGATATACCACACACATAGAATAGACCCACTTTTGCAAACTGAAGGCATGTCAATTATCAAAACAGGGAAAAAAAAAAATTATCCTCTCACTTCATTCACTTGTAGATAAAATAATTGAACATTTTACCAAGAGAAAAGGAAGGGGGAGGGGGAAATCAAATTTTTTGAATCACTTAAATGTTTACAAAAATTATTAATCTCAAAAAATTTCAAGTGAGCAAGTTGAACAAAAGCCTTCCAAAATGACACAGTTCTTACCTACCTTGTCTTTCTTATCTTGCCTGGCATATGGAAAACATGGAATTACAGCAGTCACTCTGGAGGATGATGCAATCTTGCAAGCATTGATCATGATGAGTAGTTCCATCAAGTTGTCATTTATTTCTCCACAGCCACTCTGGATAATATACACATCTTCCCCTCTCACACTTTCACCAATCTCTACACTGAAAGAGCAGGAGATGATCATTTCAACACTTGA
>VZTH01002424.1:62755-95640 GCA_013397815.1 Aleadryas rufinucha | reverse complement strand
GAGCGGCAGAGGAGCGCGGGGAGCGCGGTGCGGAGTCAAATAGCGGCGGTGCGGGCCCGCCCCCGCCCCGCCGCCAGCAGCGGGAGGGACCGGGGCGGGGCGGGGCGAGCCGGGGGCGCCGCGGGGCACAGGTATGGCCCGCAGCCATTCGTAGCCACGGGGTGGCGGTCGGAGAGGTGGCTGCCACCGCCCTCTCCTCCTCCCCGTCCCGAGCCCGGTGTAGTCCGTGGCCCCTCCAGCGTTCGGCCGGGCCGTCAAGCGGGCAGAGCTCTGCCCACGCGTCTCTCCCGCGCTTGGAGAGAAGCACGAACGGAAGATGGGATCCTCGGCTGCCTGTGGGATATGTGGTTCAGGTGACACCGGCACCTAAAAAAGCAATTGCCGAATACAGCTGTAGCTAGGTATATGTGGAGTTAGATAGGTATCTAACTAGTTTTACTTACCAGAGCTGTCCTTAAATAACCCGCGACCGATTCTATATAAACACTACGCATTTTCCATTAGCATGGTTTTGTCGATTGTTGCTTAGAAATAGGCTCATAAGCAAAATGCTGTCTGAAAACTGACAAAGACAAAAAGGTCTTAGCTTTCAGGTGGAGCTGTTTTAACTTGTATGTGTACAAATAAATAGATTGCATTGGATAAGTAACTTCAGAACCACCTCAATTTTCCTGCCTTAAGCAAGCTTTTGCTTCGAGGGTCTTGAACACATGGTTATTAATGTTCTATCCATAGGATAATTCATGACTAAATAAACCCCACTGTTGCATAATAAATTTTTCAACTGAACCTGAATTCCAGTAAGGAACTTCCTCAAAACAAACAAACAAAAACCCCCACAAAACAACAACAATAACAAAAAAGTCCAAACCAAATGGAATGTTTTAGTCAATAACTGAGTAATAAATGTTTTGAGTTGGGGAGATGGGGGTTAATAGATTGGGTTGCTATCATTCCTGTTCTTCAGCAGTCCACATGCTGACACAAATTATAGACATTTCTTGCTAGATATCTCATCAATTCATCAGAGGGAATTTAAATAGGGGGTGCAGCTTATGGACAAGAATGGGAAAAATAAGTGTTGTGACTTACCACAGCATAAGTCCGGAATCCATTCCAGTATTTGATACATTGCCAATACCTCAGCATACGAAGACTTGGTTTTGGCCCACTCACCCACTTGCCCTCTTTGTATTTTCTCTTTACACAATGAAAAGGAAATGTGTTTAACTGTCAGCACCATTGGCTTCTAAAGCATCTCAAAGTCAAACTTGTGATTCTTCCAGTTCATACATCTTCTTCAAAGCCTAATTTTGTAGGCTACACTTTATTCTGAGTTACTTGCAATTCCAAATTTTGCCCACTGTCCTGATTTTGTTGTGATTTTTAGTATTGATTAGTCTGAAATCTTTAGACTGTGACAGGACATCACAGCTGCCATAAACACTGCAGGTTTCAAATCTGTGAAAAAGAAAATTTGCTGATACGACCTCAGGTTTATCAGAACTAAAAGCATTGCTAGACAGAAAAGGCCAATTTAACTTCAAAATAACATAGTAAGGAAAAACCATACTTCACTGTCTACTCAGTAACACCAGGTGTGAAATGGTCTGCAGGACCAGAAAAAAGACAAGAAAACAACTTGGACTGCCAATAGTTTTTTTAAATATATGTTTGGCAGTACTGAACCTTACAATGAAATTGGTGATTGTCTTGACCCACTCTTTTTTCCCTAATGCATCCAGTTAAAATTCTTGTCCTCATAATTATTATATATTCCTTTATTTGCTGGCTTAGCAGGATATCCAGACATTTCCTTCTGGCTCATTAAGACTTTTGTGCCCAACAGCTAATTAGTGTTTATCCAGTAGCTACAATATAGAAACTGCAGTCATTAAAACTAGTCACGGAGGCTGTCATGTAAAAGAAATGATGGTGATTGACATGCTAAGTGTGATTGTCTTTCCTTTGGTTGTCATAGACTAAAATAACAGACGAGAATTCAAGTTAGTGCCATCCCCACTTGAAGCTTTGTACTTTTCTAAAGAAAATTTAAAAAACCCACTCCTTCTCTTTTGATTAAATGAGAACAATGAAGGAAGTACCTGCCTAACAGCAGAAAGTAAAACTCTCAACAGGAAATTGCTATCTTCCTTTTGTCATCACATTGTGGTTAAAAACAGTCTTGCCTGATGTAGGCTGTAATAATCAGCAAAGAACAAGAAAATGCTGTTTTCTGGTAACTAGCTGTCACTAAGTATTGGTCAGTTTAGCCAGAACAAAAACTGAAACGACTACGAGTCAGTTGGACCTGAGAAAGCATATGTAAATCAGATCCTGCAACAGGAAGCACTTCCAGCAAAGGTATGAGAGACAAGGAAAGATAAAAGACTTATAAATATCTATTATCTATTATATTATTATATTTATTATTAATAATAAATAGAAGCAGAAATTGAAGAGACTCTGATTTACATAAAACTGAAAAAATTTTACCCATCTTGATTTCTTTGCTCTGCAGTTTTGTAAATCTTAGCATACAGCTCACTTTATGATTCTCCTTACAGTTCCCTTACTAAAAATTGTTACACCCTGAAAAAAGTCAAAGTAACTCAGGGCTTTAGTAGTTTTTGTATCACAATGCCTTCTGACTGTTTGGTGAGGGTTTTTTGTTTGTTTATTTTTTTCCCTTCCAATTACAAAATATCTTTATGGGAGAATATCTGTTGGGGAAAAAACCCCAGACTTTTAAAAGAACTGACAAAATCCCTGTTGGAGCTCTGGAAATACAATCTGAATATTGAGCTATTTCATTCCTTCCTTTAACTGTCATAATTTGCAAGAGTCCATTGACCAATTTCTGCCCTCAGTTACATCACTTAGTTATCAAATGTTAGCAAATCATGGCTCTGGTCTTGAAACAGTTGATCGTGAAAAATATGAGATTTAAAAGAAACAGTTGCTGGCTATTATTGTTGTGTGCATTTTTAACTGTTAGTGTACTTTTTTGTCATGATTTCAAGATTTTCTCAGAATCTCCCTTAAAAATCAAAAAAGCAGCTAATATGCTTCTAGTCACTTGTCTCCACAGGCTTTGGCTTGAAGAATAAACAGCAAATATTAGAGGCCTTGATATGGAATAGCAGCAGCTGACAGCATTACAGTCACATCTGTCCAAACCTATTATCTCTGCATTTTGAAACCTGTGATTCTATTGTTTTCAAATGCTGATCTGGTTCTTCCAAAGCTTGTTCTATCCTGCAAGTATAAAAACATAAAAAGTTGTTAAATGAATAATCCTACTGAGAAAGCATAAAATTTTGTCATAAAACCGCTAGAGTTGTTCCTACCACTCAACAACTTAGCATTTTTTTTATAGTCTTGGCCAGCCACAGCTTCTAAATTCTTCTCAGTGTTCCCAGCTTCCACATAGCTCCAGTAATCTCCTTCCCAGCTTCCAAATCCCCAGCGCTTCCTGGTTTTGCTCTATGGTATCCCATGATCGTTTCTAATGTTACCTCTTGATATTTTCTGAATACTGAATATTTGAGATTCTGCTTCTATTTCAGATCCACAGCTCTGATGTCCTATTCAGCTGCTATTGAAATCTCTTTGATCACTTAGCTCCACTTTTCTTTGTCAGCAGATACGACTCCTACTGTCTCACCAACTTTATTCTATGAAACTGCTCATTGTCTTTCTTACATTTATTGTGAAGGAAGATGCTAAGCCAAACTCACTTCACAAATTTCTCCTAGTGTGCATAATAACACACCTTTCTTGACTCTAATCATCATCTAACAAGTGCATCTTGTACAATGGAGTGAATCATGATCAATGGAAAGAAAAAAAGAATTTTCAAACTGCAGGTTACATAAATTTAACTGTTCACTGCATGCTTCATTATCTGGACATTTTCACATCAATGGTCTAGATTGTTCTTAGCCCCCTACCTATCTACACGGTGATGTTTTCTGCTTCTCTAACAGATTTTCTCTTAAACTGCCTTTAACTGAGCAACAGAAAATTGTCTTTTGGTGCTGAGAAACCCAAAATCTCATCATTATTTTTCCAGTCTGATCTTTGGTGGATGTGTTTCAACTGCAGTAAGCAATCATTTCATTATTCTTGTAGCTAGAAGTTACAAAACTTACGTATGTATGTCAGCTCATAATGCTGCAGTTTTCCCAGACAGCTTACAAAGTACCTTTCAGGATTTTTATGTCTAAAAAGGTACTATCTGGAATCTGTAATTTGTCCTGAGCATAATTTTTTTGCCACATAACCATAGGTAAAATGGTCAACTGAAAATATTTTTGTAGGTACTGTAGGTATTGTTATTGTTTTGTCCTAGCAGTTTAGACTAGGATCCTTAGGATCCATTAGGGTTTCCTGGTGAATCATGAAACATTTTAATTTTTGCAGAGATTTAGTTCCTACTACTAGATCATTTCTCAACTTTTTCTATAAAAACAATCATATGCTGGGGGTTTTTTTCCAAAAGTTTACTTCCATTTTCTGTAATACCTCTTTCTAAGATTCCTTTTCACTGGTCTTGTTTTCCTTTCTTCCATGATTTTGCCCACTTGAACTACAAAGTAGCTCAAATCTTCATCCTTGAATGATGCATCTGTAACCTCGTACCAGGGCTTTTACCTCTGACTGCCCGTTAGTCAACCACCAGTCTTCAATATCTGTGTTACCACATGCCTGAGTGAATAAAGGCAAGACAGCAGACTGATCTTGGAATTAAATATTTCTTTGTAATTCTATATATAAACAGATTGCAGTTGATTTGCAGAACACAAGCTCTAGGGATTGCATTATTGGAGAAAGAAGCGTATCAGTGCCAAGGTAAGGTGGAAGGATAGAGGAGATTGTTACATATCATCCATTCAGATATCAGAGGCAAAAGACCAAGACTCTTCAGAAGACTGTTTTCTAACCCTTTAAAAATAGCCTTGTTCAAGATAAAAGATCAACGATTTCAATTTCTTTTGTAAGACTGAAGCTTGTGCATTCTGCTTCAGGCTAATTTAGAAAATTCTAGCTTGTATTTTATGCATCTTGATTGTAAATCTAGGCAGCCACAAGACTCCAGCTTAGCCTGCAAGCCTGTTTGCTTATTCTTTAGTATTCTACGAAACGAACACATCACCATGCTGTGTCTCAATTCTGTCAAATCACATTTTCCAAAGGAAAACCATTTTTCATGGACATTTTTGACTGGAAAAAGATAAGGAAAGAGAAGAAAACAAGAGAAGAAAGGAGATCAAAATCTGAGACTGCACTCTCTCACATCGTTCTTGCACAACCACAGGCTTCAGATTTTTGACTCTAGTCAGAGGCGGAATGTCAGGTATCTCTCTCTTAGATTTGTTCTGACCTGGTGTGGCCTTTCTGATGTTTTATCCCTGTGTTCTGACAGCATAAAAATACAGAGTGCCAAGCCAAACTAAAGAAAAGTCTCCATGAAAGTAGACAGCCCTTAGCCTATTTGGAAAGTCACAGGGTAGACTTCTGTGATGTCTGCGATGCTCATTCTCTAGCTTTGAGTAAAACTTGCCTTGGGAAGTTTGTAGGAATTGTCTTGTGGTTTCTTTGGTTGTGGTGGTGCAGTGAGACCCAAGGAGACTTCCTTGCTTCCACATCTGAGTGAATATCCCATGTCAGGATAAGATATGCATGTGGACAATTATTTATTAACTCCCTCTTGGTAACAAAAACCAAGCACACTGAAAGGAAGAGATATGAAGTACAACTATAGAAACAAAATAGGACTGAAAGAGAGCCCATCTATTACTGAGTCAAAACTTCCCTTCCCCTTCATGTTCCCATACTATAATTCCTATTAAATGCTGCGAGTTACTTTAGAAATTGGCATAGAACCTTCATATAACAACAGACAAAAACATAAGAATATTAACAAAGTAAAACTGAATTTCCTGAATCTGAAATTACATATCCCTACAACATTGCTACAAACACAAAGATAATAGATACACCAAACTCAAAATAAGCAATTTTTGGGCAAAAAATTTTAAGGGCAAAAAGCCTTTAAAAAAGTCCTCGGTTGAAGATTCTTTAAAGCTTTTAAAAATATTTTTGGTGAAAAAAAAACCAGAAAACTTTTTGCCTATCTTTATATTTTTTCTAATTGATAATTAGAAATTTATTGAATTAAATTATTGAATTGAACAAAGGATTTGGCAAAGTGTGGGAAAATATTTTCCCGTAAATATTCTGAAGAAGGTTGAATCAACTTCATCGTAGTGTTATTATTTGCAACAGCTCTATAAGTTATGTGTTTTATTTCAAATCTGGCGTGAGAAATACTTTCTTCACTAAAAGTGACCGGCATGCAACTCAAGTTTCACTAACATCCGCATAACAAGTACCAAGAAATAAAAATTTGATGAAACATAACAAGACTTGGTACCCCTAATTCACCATAAGTCACTCCATCTTCAAAATGCTTCATGTTTCCTGCTTTCATACATAAATCAAACCAAATGCCTTACAGTCAAAACCAATTCTCACTCAACAAGGTCATGCAAAGATGTTAGATGATTTAACACGTTAAAAAATCTGCGGCCTCTCTAGAAAAAAAAAGAAAATGAGAGTTACAAATGGGTGAAAAAAGTATGTGTGCACAAACCTGCTTGAAACTAGCCACATATTAATGTTGGCTTCTATTATGAAGGTAAGCAGAGAGGAATAAGTATTGAAGAAATGTAATATGACAGTGCCTACTTCCTTCTGAAATAATTTTAAAATAGTATTAAGTCCTCAGTAATTTTGTTTCAACATAATGATATAATAATAACAGATCCTAAAAATACTACATGGGTTTGATTTCTGATCTTGTCTTGTATCCTGATTTTAAATTACTCAGGAAGTTCTGCCCTAATAGTCTGTGAAGCATATCAGTGACTAAAATGGCTCAAATAAAATACATAATAATGCATCCATTGAGGAACTTCATTACTTGGATGAAGATCATATCTTTGTATATGTGTATACTTGTTGCCTTGAGTTTAAGAACCATTTTCATCAAATAATTCTCCAGGGTCCTTTTATTATTTATATCAAAATAGGACTCTGTATTTTAAAATCTTCTTTGAAATATTTAAATAATTTAAAAATCTTTACATATTCTAATTTTTCCTTCTTCAAGTCCTATAAGCTTTTTCCTGCTTCCTGCTCATTTTTATGGAACTATCTCACAAAGGAAAAGGAAAATAAGGTGCATATGTGTTTAAAAAGAGAGAAATGAAAAACCTCAAGCGATTTCTTGCCTTTGAGACAATCACAGTAACAAAATTCTCACTTGCTGTGAAAGAAACTGGGATTCTGCTCTCCACTAATGGTTATGGTTGGTTAAAAGGTCCTTTTGCCTGGGAAAGGGATAAATGCATCCTGTTGACTAAGCAGCAGAAATGCAAGACAGTGGAAATAGTGTTAAGGTTCATGCCGAGAAGGTGTATAGTCTTTGTGGAGCTCAAGAGATGACATTCAGGCTTATTTAATCACAAAAATCTGTGAAGTATTGATCAGGAGGAGGAAGGTTTTTTCAAACTGTCAGCTGAAGCCTACAGAAGACAGAATCTAATGATGGATGGAGTCATCAAATTTGGTGGAAAAGCAAATAAACACAGTACAGCAAACTTATATACCAGTGAATAAAACATATCTAAGAATTTTCCTTTGCAACGAGGCAAAGTAGTATGTAGCTAGATAAAATCTCTTAGCTCCAAATTAGTGTCTGTCTGCAAACTACTTGGTTGGGGATGACCTCCAGAATGATAATGAGCTCAACTGCCCCCAAGAAGTATTTGGGGAAAGCACTAGCTAGGAAGGGCCAAGCTCACACCAGGGCACAGTTTAACAGTTTGTTAGCGAAAAGGATCATGCTCTAAAGGTCAGCAGTACCCTCAGGCATGCTGAAATCTCCTAGTACAGGCACAGTTATTCCAGGAAAATCTTCTGGTAATGATTTCTCCCTTGCCCTGTCCCCATTCTAACCCTCTGTTTTCCCAATCATGCAAATTAGAAGCTACTGGTGAAGTGGCTATTCTCAATTTGATTTGCACTAGAAAATGTTTGAAAACATAAAGGTGGGAAGCAAGCCTGGTGAAATTGAATGAGAAAAATTCATTATTGTGAGGAGAGGAAGGAGTCAAGGGATTAGAAGAAACATAAACCAAACTGTAACACACTCAAGGACCTGGCAGATGGAGCCTTCTGGAAACTTAATTTCAATGACAGAAGAGTGCAAGGAAGGTAGCATTAACTGAAGAGGTTTATAAATGGATAGAGAACAGCAAACCTCTCTGATGCTAGACAGAAAGCAAAGATAAGAAATTGCTGTGGCTGTACTAAGAGTTTTAAAACAATGTGAGAATTAAGGAAAAATCAGACAAGGAAGACATCTCTCCATATGTATGAAGAAAACAATATTAGAGATTAACAAGGGGATAAAATTAAAAGGGTTAAGGGACATAACAGCGATTTAAATTAAATAATTTTAAAAAACAACCAATCAAACAAAACCCCCCATTTTCTTGCCAGAAAAAGAAAACTCTTGGAGTTAATTCTGCTCTTAGCAAACTGATTTACCTCTGGAAGTGCCTGTATCTACTAACTCTCAAGGAAACCAAGGGCAGAGAGGCATTTCTGTTCAGTGTCACGACTGACAGTTTGTTTCAATGGTTAAAACCTTCTGTTCTACACAGAAAGAGTAGAGTGTAGAGTAGGAAATTCAAAGAGACAAATGTAAACATTCCTAGAAAGTGAAATGCTTTTGACAGAATCTTCCACAGTATCCTATAACCAAAATGTGAGCTGTGTGCTACTGAGGTGGATGATAAGGTGGGTGAAATATTGGCTTGCTCATCAGGCTCAAAGGGTTGTGGTCAACTGTACAAAGTTCAGCTGGCAGCTGGTTCCCTGCTGCATGCCTGAGGGATCGATACTGGAGCTAATACTGTTTATTTTATTTATTAACAACCTGAGCAGTGGGGCAGAGGTGCACACTCAGTAAATTCACACTGGGGAGAGCGGTTGATAGGCTGGAGGAGAGGGGTGATATTCAGACAAACTTCAATAGGCTGTATAAATATGCCACCAGGAACCTCATGAAAACCTCAACAAAGGAAAATGGCCTGGACTGGCAGAGCAAAAAGCCCAGGCACAGTATGTGCTGGGGACAGACCAGCTACAACACAGCTTTACAGAAGAGGACCTGGGGTTCCTGGTGGACAACATGTTGAATATGAACCAGGAATGTGCCCATGGCAACCTGGGCTGCTCTAGCAAGGGTGTGACCAGCAAGCTACGGCAAGAGTTTCCTTTTTGCTCTGCTCACCCCTTCTGGGGTGCTGTGCAGAGCTTTGAGCTCCCCAGTACAAGAAAGACACTGGTAGGCTGGAGTCCCTCTATCAGAGAGCCACCAGGATGGTCAGAGGGACAGCTCCAGGAAGGAAGATGAGAGGGCAAGAGAACTGGTTCAGCCTGAAGAAAAGACAGGGATATTGCTGCTGTCTCCAAACACCTCTCAGGGATTATAGACATAGTGGAGCCAGACTCTTTCCAAAGGGATGCAATGGTAGGAGAAGAAGCAATGGATGCAGGCAGGTACAAGGGAATTCTGATTAGAAACAAGAAATCCTATTTCTCCATGGGGTGGCCTGACACTAAAATAGGTTACCCAGAGAGGCCCTGAAATACTCATCCTTGGAGACATTCAAAATGCAACAAGACCCTGAGCAACTCAGTCTAATTTGATCTACTTTGAAAAGTCTTTAAAAGTCCCTTAAACTGGACTTAAAATGTCCCTAAAAACGTGTATGATTCCATAATTACAAAAAAGTGCTGAATGATTTTGAAGGCAATCAAGAGTTGGATCTCCTACATATCTGAGAGGAGCCATCCCTTTTCTTTCACAGAAAATATTTCCTCAGACAACTGTTAACTTGCCTGCAGTAGAAACCTGTATTTTTTTCCCAAAGTTTGAAGTAGATGTCACATCAAATCATAACACAAAAATAGGTGCTTCAAGGTGGTAAAACCTTGATATTCCTGTCCTGACTCCTCCATACCTGTCAAAACATAATGGAAACAAGAGTGAAGCCATGACAAGCCTAATATGTCTAAGGAGGCAAAATAACCTTTTCCAGCAGCTTGAAAATTAGAGGTCTTCATTGTCACCACTTGAAATAAATCTTAATCTAAAACTAAACAGAGGAATTTCCCTGCTTAAGAGAGAAACCTTTTTGCCACTGTTTTACACTTCATTAGGAATCTTTTACCCATTTCCAATAGTTCCAATCACCTACCTATACAACATGGAAGGGTCTTTGTGCTGAGGACTTAGAATTGGACCATTAATTTAGATTTTCTACTTAAAGAATTAAAGTTCTGGATATAAGTACTTTGTCAGGTGCTTCAGAATTACATTAGTAAGGGCAGAACAAAGCTGCTGCTAGGGTGACTCTGTTTTCTATAGGTATAAAAATTTTGAATTTTATCCAGCATTCACAATCTCACAGTAAAACTATAGATAAACCAACTGATTTTTCTCTCTCTAGATGTGAGTATAAGTACTTGTGTACAATAAAATTTAAATTCCGCTATCAGGTCTTTCACAGTTTCCAAACCTAGTTCTAAGTTGTCGTTCTTTGTCCTGTTTTCAGTGATCAGAACCAAAATAAACTATGTGTGGTTTTCTTCAGTATAAGGTGACTTTATGCTTTTCAACCCTAGTATTCTTATTGTTTAGCTCAAGCATTCTTGTAATAGAAAGAACCTGACCTCTACATGGAATTTAAGAGAAAACACATTGTTATTCCATGAAGAACACCTCTGAGTATGTTGGAAATGGGCACAAGTACAACTGAGCAACAGCAGAATCAGGCTTTCATTACCTTGGGAAGATGGGGGCATTCTAATGGTTGCTGTAAAGATTTTATATGTCCTTATATTTCCAACTATAGCTCACTTTCACACTATATGTGGCTTTGCCTCCATTTTTTTTATTTCCCCTTCACATAGCCTGGTGCTCTGTATTCTCCTCTGGGTCTGATCTCAGCTGCATGCATATCCTATTTCAGTGGCACTCCATAAGAGAGACAGACAAGCAAGGCAGTGTGTGATTTTTTTCCGTTAGATAAACTACCACCTGATGTAATGCACTGGTAACATGACCATTTCTCATGGTTTCAGAGCTAAATTCTTGAATGCAAAACCTATGGGGAAAGGCTACTGTTCCCCCCTTATTTATAATACAAAAGTTGTGTATTATGGACATCATATAAGACACAACTATCATGACCTGAATGTCATTATTTTCTGCTGGAGTAGCTACGGGATTTCATACAAAAGGTTATGTAGCTAAGCTTCTTACGGCCCCCATTCTCCTGGAAAGAAAATCACATGGAACGATTCCACAAATGGACACAGAACAATGATCTCATTAGGGAGAGGCCCCTGTGTTCTCAGGAGGAGGAAACATGCCTGTTTTCTTAGAGTGTTTCATCTGAGGTTGGTATGTGCCTTGCATTTCCACAGGAGGAACTGGTGCCTTGCCTTTCTATAGGAGGAGTTGGTCCCAGCTTTTTGTAGACCCTGAAGGAGTGGAAGATAGCTACTATTACATGGTAATATGTAGTTTATACACCTGCTTGCTTTTATTAAATTAAATGTCCTTGAAATACAGATTAATCCTTATGGTGCCGAAGCAGAATAAAATATTACACTATTTTTCCCAGTCTTCTTAAGGGGAAAATGATGCATCCCTTCCCTCCTTGCTTCTGCACAACCTGATAACTTTGCCTCCAGTCACTAGACTCACTCAGCAAAAGGGCACTGGGCAAAAAGTATATAGAGATGTTGCCACTTGTCTCACCTATAGAGATGAAGCATACAGAGAGCTGTGAGATGTGGGAGAGGATCTAGCAAAAAAGGAAGATAACTTCTACTTTTACCCTTTGCAAAAAACATTCTAGTATTATTAAATGAATTAGGCATTCAAAAGCCTCTGGAATACGTAAGAGCAAGATATTATTGCTTTTTTTTTATTTTGTAGGTGGGCCTTATGCTTGTACCTGAAAGATTAAGATATAAAAATGTCAATCCAATTTTATTGCAGGAAGTAGCTTAATCTAGTTTGTTGTGAACATGGAGAAGTTCCTCAGTGGTTTTCCAAAGGCAATTTCAGGTTCTGTATTGTTTTACCTATTTTTTATTTTATGCTAATATTTAAATTTTATTTTTATTTATATAATTATATTGCAGCCAGATTAGAATGGCCCAATTACTTTTTATACCATCGTCATTCTAGGATGTTCTGGCATTGTAGTTTGTGATACTATAAAATAAGCAGTATTTAGGATTCAGATGATAAAAGTCTGGATCATCACCAAGAGAATCCTTTTAGGCCCATTTCAAACCTGCTGACTTGTTATTCTTCAAAGGTCATTTCAGATTCAAGTAGTGTCGCTGTTGAGCGCTAGCCGAGTGCAAGAACCAGACTGGATCGGGTGAGGCGGAATTCTGATTTTATTATTTAATTCTAAAACTTATATAGACTTTTAAAAGTTTCTCTGGATTGGGTCAATTCAAAACCTCCCCCTAGGCCCATAGGCCAGGTAGAACTGCCCATCTTTCCAGAGACAGTTTCAATAACATCCAAACCTTATCTTTATTTATAGAACACAGGGAGAAGAAGAGAAAAATTCTCATGGGAAAGAGTCTGTGCTACCACAAAGTAGTACCCAGTTCACATCACATTTAAAAAAATAAAAGCAATATTGAAGTAAATCTGTTACCCATGAAACCTGGTGCACAGACTGAGAAAGGAATGAGAAGAAAAAGGAAAGGAGAAGACACTCTTTAAATACACGAAGAGAAAAAGGGAAGCAAAAATGGAAAGAGAAATGCTGCTGAAACATCCACACCTGTGTTTCAAAAGAAAAGGGTTGACTATAATTCTCAAAAATGACTTGCAGGCCACTTTCTTGGATCACAGTATAGCAGAATGACTACATAAATAAGCCTTTCAAGCTTGCCTGTATAATTTATCTTCTCCAGTCACTGAGAACCTAAAGGTTTCTGAGAGCTTAAAGGGATTGTTAAAAGCAAAATTAGTCAGCAAGCTTATTTATTGTAGCAAGTTAAAAATTAGCTACTTTGGGGCTCAAACTGCAAGATAAGCAGGAAAAAAGGAATGCAAATTTTACCTATCATCCCTAAGTTTTTGAAAGGACTCGGCGAGACACAAATGGAGAATGCCCAGTGCTCCACGGTGGGACCCAGGCCTCTCCTTGGAGGCAACAAGGTGCTGATAAAAGTCTAGCTTGATTCTCTCACAGGTATCCATATGTTTATTAATTTCAGATCCAGCAAGTTGCAACCAAACTCTGAAAACTAAGTCAGGTTGTTCCCAGCTCTGTGATACTGCTTCTGAAGCCCCAATTTGTGCCCTTATCTAGACCCAAAACGTTTTCAGATGACCGAATGAGCCGTATGAACACTGGTAAAGCGAGAACATGGATATTCCAGAATGCCAATTATTTAGCGTATTTTGCCCAAGGGACATACCCTATGGGACAGGACGAGGTAACATTACATGCAAACAGAACAAATTTATTTTGTAAATGAAATTGTTACATGTGGTTGAAGATGATATGATGGCCCATCCTCTACCCTAGAGACTCCTATTCAGTGTTAAATAAAACTGCTGTGACAGGACTACTGGTGGGACACATAATGTGGTCATACCCAAAGTAGGTTCAAAATCATCAAACCCACAAGAAACAATGAATCTGAATTCCACTTCATGATGTCTCTGACCACCAAATTACAAAATACAAAGAAAAGTCTGCTTACTTCACAGGCAGTGGTGCTTGGTTGTTGCTAAACCTGAACTTTTTTCTTAGTAAAATTATTTTGAGAATTTGACCCTTATTCATAAATCATTTTAAGATGGTGATGGCAATTTACTACTTTTTGCAAATACTGAGTGTCATACACACTGATGCATGCTTCTGCTTGTTTTTGCTGTTAGAGCAAAACAAAAGGCATGTACACTTACTTGAATTTCAAAATAAGAAAACAAACCTTCACATCTCCATTGAGAAATGTAATTCTGATTTCCTCTAAGGAAAAAAGTATGGGAGGGAGGGGAATGGGAGAGGGAGAAGATGTAGTCTGTTTTGTTCTTTCTTTACTGTAGTTTGGTAGTGGGGGGTTTTTGGTTGGTTGGTTGGTTGGTTGGACTTTTTGTGGGGTTTTTTGTTGGTTTTTTTTTCTTAATGTAATTCTGGCCATAAATTCAGCAAAGAAAAAAACCAAAAAGGACCAGAATCTCAGAAAGGAGAGAATGTGTACTTTCAAAGGTCAGAATTAAACAATTTTCACAAAAGAGTATTTTTAAGAGCGACATTTTAACAGCAGAAAAATTCAGCATAAGGAACTGACAGCTCTAAAAGATGAACCAGGGATTAACATGGATATGCCCTTAAAGCTCATTCCTTGGCTGGGTGTGGGGCCACCTACTGAATTGTCTGCACTTCCTAGACTCACAGCACAGCACAGTCTCTCAGGGAATGCATGCTAAGATGATTTTACAGCATAATTCCCTATCTGAGATGCTCTGCTGATGTATTAAATGATCACCCACTGCTTTTACGGCTGTACAGATTTTACAGTAGATTGAGAACTTCCAGGAAAAAAACATGAATCACACAAAGCAATTTCAAACTAGTTTTCCTCTTAGTGTTACAGGCGGTAATTCTTCTTGGCCTCTATTTTAAAAAACTTACCAAGTTAACAGCATTAATAAAATGTTAGTCATTAATGTTTTCCATAATTCTGCAGAGAATAACTAGCAATTCACCAATGCTACAGGCTTCTGTGATTTGACTCAGTCTTGCAAGCTTAATGGATGTGATTAAATTATTTTATGCAGAGTAAACATTTGCAGTGTTTCTCTTCTTGCTCCTGTCCCAACCTAAGCAAATAAACTGACTGCCAGCATCAGTCTCATGCTTCTCATGTGAAACCTATTGTGAACTTTCAAAGCCCAGTACTGTAAGGGAGAACCTGATGTACTTCTAAATAAATTCACAGATTAATTTGCTTAACAGTTTTGAACAATTAAGGTTATGGCCCCAGTCATTTGTCTACAAAGTATTCTGTGGGAAATTATATGCAATTAGGGAAGAAAATAATTGTTCCCTTTTTCTTTTCTATTGCTTAAAATGTCTCTCCAAAATAAAGTATTTCCCCCATATCCATTCTTCACTACACAAATACTTTTTCTTTCTTGGAATTTGAAGAGAAATAGCAGGAAATAAAATTAAATCATATAGGTTGTACTTCTACAATAAAAGGTTGGTTTTCTGGAATGAGGAAATCATCCAGTACAACTGCATGTGGATTAGTTGCTTTGCTTCACATGCATCTAATCTAGCATTGCCAAATCCCTGCTGAGACTTCTGTTTGGATGTGTATGCACTGACTGAAAATTTCCTTCAAAGGATTATTTAAAGCCTTTACCTCTCAATCCTTAAAATCCTTAAAAGCCTTCTGATTTGTTATATTTAGATGAGTTATTCAAGATCATACAATCCGTCAGTGGAAAAATCAGGAAGGGACACCAATAGTATTCAAGGGTTCGGCTTCCTATCATAGTATCCCAGACAACAATCTCCTACCATGTGCACACATTTGCTCTCCTCCCTTGCGTCCCATTGCACAGCTTTAAAATAATTAATATTTGACCTGTTTGGAGAAAGCTGGACATCACATTGTTAAAAAACCTGCTTCAAAATCACCTCTAGGTTGTAAAAGATGTACTTTTAGAGTTTGATATCTGCTCAGATCCAATTTTTACAGAGAATATTTTGAAAAAATTCCATTAACTGCTTTCAGGTCAGGTGGTGGTAAAAGAAACACTTTTACTGTAACAAAATATAAGCACTTCCTCAGTGTTCTCAAGCAAAAATGTTTACATTTTGTAACTTGAAATTTGTCACATAATTATTTGCCACATAATGCACTGCAGAATAACACATTTTTTTCTAAACCAGTTACTCAATTGAAGTTTGAATTTCAAATGAGTCTACGAAAACAACGTACCCATATCCTCTCCAGATTTTCAAACCTTGGCTGTGACACAGCACACATTACTTAGAAGCAGAGCAAGGTTGAAGATTAAGTCCTGCACTTCTGCAGCCAATATTCCAAAGGGCCTGGGCACTGTGATTTC
Organism: Aleadryas rufinucha; assembly: GCA_013397815.1. Classification (NCBI taxonomy): domain Eukaryota; kingdom Metazoa; phylum Chordata; class Aves; order Passeriformes; genus Aleadryas; species Aleadryas rufinucha. The sequence continues at coordinate 79,370 of VZTH01002424.1, read as the reverse complement.
TGCTTCTGTTGATGCTGTAAAAATTACATTGGTGAGGTGGCAGTAACTTCCCTGTAGCTGCAGCGGATGGATACACTGGGGGTCAAAATTTTTCTTGTTGAATGTTTCCAGAAGACAGTTATTTCTTACTCCCAAATCAAAGACCTTATGAGAGAAACGAGAAGGCTGGAGCCTGGTGCTAATGATCCCTGCCCTAAACCTCACTTCTTACAATGACTTTCTGTACATGGTCTCTTCTATCAGGATATGAAAAAACTGGGTAAGATAGACCTCTCTTGTCTGCTCAGGCTAGCAACCAGAGGATATAAGAAGAATAAGATCTTCCTTTTAGCAGGGTTATTTGTTTGAGGATTTGGGTTTTTTTCTTGTTAATTCAGTTCCCACTTGGTGACCTTTGGTGGTTATGAAATGCAGATGTGAGCAAAAGTAGCCAAAATAATTGCCTCTGCCAGCCAGGGGTTTCAACACTTCTGTGTACAAATAGTCTCTAGACTGTTCTCATTCCAGGTAGCCCTCAAAATCATGGGTCAAGAGAGCTGAAGCAAACTGTGGGGTTCTCCTAATTAGGGGGCATTAGGTGATAGTCTTGGTGATACCAGGGTGCCACTGTTTTCCTTGGCTAACTGGTAGTTTGCAAACAGAATTTAGGATGCTGCTCTTGACCTAGAAAAGCATTTAGAGACAGTTTTTATGAACACCTATGTCTCTCATTTTGCAGTGCCAGTCAATATTAGCAAAGGAGTTTATCTTCTACATGTTAAAAAAGGATTTTTAGTTTCTCTCTCTGGAGTTCACACCCAAATGTCATTTTAAACTGGCTACTCCAATTATTTTGAATTTTTAAGACATACCTAGAGATGTTTCTCTGTGCTTTCATTTAGGTGGGAGTTAATTAAATTCTTTGGTTGGTTGGGTTTTTCCCTTTCCTTGTGGATGAGAACATACTACCACTTTTATTCTTGGTTGGGTTCCCAATTTTCACACCTGTCAGAGAGCACAGATTGGGGCAGGCCACCCAAAGAATAGGGCTCTGAATAGCAGCCCCCAGAATGGAGGGGATGGAAATATTTTTCCAGTGTTAGATCTAGATCTGTTAAGCATCTAAAGAACTGAATTAACCAGAGCAGCAATACTCCTCCACCTGAAAAGTGTGGGCTTAGGCAAACATCCTGCACCTGAGACAATGTGGCTGAAGAAGAACATTCAGGGAAAGCAAGGGTGGTAGAGCTGGGCTTGGTGGAGAAAAATGGTTGCGTTATGGAGCTGCTGATGTTCCCACTGAATCAGGTTTGGTGAGCAAGTCATTACCAAGGCTGAGAAGAAATGTTTCCATGAGCACACCAGCGGTGAGTGGCACAGGACAATGTCGAACTCTGTCTCAGAGAGAGGAAAAGCTTTTGGTAGAAATTGCTGGAAAGTCAAGGGGGTTTTTTTATTTTTGGTCACAGCTTTCACTAACAAAGACCTGTGAAGAAGTGTTTAGCACAGCTAATGAGAGATACCACTTCTGACTAAAATATTCAAGAATGGGCTGTAGAGTACTCAGTAATTTTCTACTGAATTTGGCGTTATGAACTTATGCCTGGGTGCTTAAAAGTAGAAGCTGAAATAAAGCTAGAAAAATGAGAACTGCAAGATATGAGGCACTGAAATCAGAGGATTAAATTGAGTTCTTGATGTCAGTAGAGGTATTCAAGGGTTGTGTCTATGTTTAAATCTGCACAGATTCAGGAATTAACCTCAAATATGTAATAGATGCCTAACACAGGGAGTAATATTTGTATAATGGCCTGTAACAACATCGAACAAAACTTTACACATGAATCATACTTTTCTGTTTCGCTTTGTTTGATTTTTATGTTTTCTCACATTTTAAAGGCCTTCAGTTTCTGCTGTTAGCTGTAATGTAAGATTTTTTTCTGTCCTCCTAGATCTGAAAATTCTCTAAAAGCTGAGTGCAGCCAAAGATTTCAAGATGTGCCCATTCAAATAAAACTGGGCTATAAAGCAGTGAGATTCCTGCAAATGAGAAGCAAACTCTATTACTGGCAGGATTCATCCCATCAATATCTACACCTTTACAAACTAGACTTCCATCATTGTACTGGCCTCCCAGTTTCCCTACGCAGTTCCCATTGAGAGGAGGTGGAGGAAAAAAAACCCCAGCAGTTCTTGAGCTCAAATAATATGGCTTCTTTTAGATGTTTTTTTTTTAAGATGAGAGAAATTTTGTTGCAGAATTGCCCATTGTTTATCTGTTGCCTATAAAGTGAAGGTGGAATGATTAGTATTTGTCTGATAAATGCCACACTGAGTGTTAACAGAAAAACAACGTCGTTGGAGTTCTGTTTAAAAATAAACAGATACAACAACCAAATCTCCTTGCATTGCACTGTGATAAGATGCTGCCATAAATTTAGAAGGAGGCTCTTTTGGTCCATAAGTGGCAGCAGAATAAGTAACAAAATGAATAAGCATAGTCAGTTCATCCCACATTTTTAAAGGTATATCAGTTAAAATTATCTGTAGCAAATGTTTGTATTTTATTGTGAGATTCAGAGGCTCATATTAAATATTTGCTTTCCGCTTCATCTCCATTTAGGCTGATACAAAACAGATGCTAAAATCTGTTTCTGAACGGATTCAGAGTTATGAATCTTCAAAGATATAAGCTTTGAGAATCTTCATATCTTCCCGTCACTCTCATAATTTGCATGCAGAGTATTATTTCTGGGATTTTCCTTAAGTGATTTATGTGTTTTTTCTCTTGATTGTTCTTGCTCTTGGAAGAAAAATAAATATGCCCCTTCTGATTTGCTTGTTTAACCTGATAAGGTACTAAGATTAATTTTTCTTTCATTCATTTGCTAATAAGGAGACATTAGCAATCAGAAGATAGTCTCATTAAGCATTTGATTCACACTGGCTGGGGATGTAGCAACACTTCTCTAGCAGCATTGGCCTTGTTCTACAGATCTTAATGAAGGATTGATTTTGATGCCATCTTTAATGAAGACATGAACTAAAAGGTTAGGTCTTGCAGTCAAGCTTCTCTGAGATTCTGAAAATAATTGAAAAGCTTAAAGTGACAGACTGGGACAACACTACTCTAATGTAAACAAACCACTAAAAATACCAGGCTATCAAATATTGATTGAGAGCTTGCACAGAAAAAACAGAAGAGAATATTAATTTCAAAATTAATTAGGATATATTCCAGAATGATTAATTGTTCTCCCCCCACACTTTGTATATACTCAAGAGATGTCAATAAAGCCACAAAATACATGCAACAAGACATGGTAACCTGTTCAAACTGGAGCAGCATCTACTTTTCTTGGGTAGCTTTAGATAATGTGGAGTGAGAAATGATAATTGAAAGTGGCACCACAATTTAACTTTAGATTTTTGTGTCTTTTAAGAACCTCTTAAAAGGTTCTTAAACTAATCTCTATTTTCTAATCTTCTATCAGCAGAGATTTATTTTGTACATAACTAAACCCAAAATAATTTTTAAAATTTACTTTTCTCAGTTCCTGTGTGCTTTATTGTTAAAAGTCATGTCACGATTTAAATATCAGATCTGAATATGTCAGAGATAAGATGCATTTGCCAGTTTGAGTGAATTTTTCCTTCGATAAAAAAAGGTCTTGACAAAACTAAATTTGCAGATTTTGTTGTTTATAACTATTTCTTTGTCATTCACTATGACTTATAAGGTCCTTCTACTGATCTGATGGAGCTTTATCTTCTGAGGTGAGTGATATTGCAGCAATCCATTAGTGTGAGCTGTATATGCAGAAAATAACAGCAGAGCTTAAATGTTTTCCCTTGTTGTGAACCAGGTAGGTCAAATTTAAGATGGCAAGAGCGAAACAAATATTTATGCAAAGAAACAACTTTTCTTTTTACTTCCCAATTGAAGTGGTTAATGGACCTTATGGGCGGGCCTATACAATTGATGAGACTGTAGAATAGCACACCTTTGATATCAATGTCTTGGAAAAACTAATTTGCAACTAGAGGCACAAACATGCACTTTGGAAATCCATAAAAATATCTGTTCACTTTTAAAACAAAGAGCACAGAATATTTCAAGGTGGATACAAGACATTTATTTCTTACCGTGTTTTTTCCTGTTAGTAATTTTTTACTTTGTATTCTCTTTCATTCTTTGTTCCCATTTCCATTTAATTTCTTCTCATGCTTTAAATAAAAGCACAGAAAAGAGAAAAATGTCTGTACTCAAATATTTGATTTCATTTTGATTGCTGGAAGACCTGATGTGGTATTAGAAATATTTCTAAATAACTGCACTGTTTCTTTTTTCTCCCCCCAGTTGAAATCTAAAGATAGTAGACTAACTGTAATAAGAAGCTATCTGGCTTTAAGATTACCTGATCTAGCAGACAGAAAGAAAATATATTTTTCATTTAATGCTTCAACACTTCTTGCTTAAATGCATGACTGTAAAAAGAATTTTATTTTTCTTGCGAAGAATTGACACAAAGTCTCTTTCCAATTCTGCTTGCAGGGTATATATATATATAAGGGAGCTAAAAATAAGAGTTTGGCTAGGAGAATCAAATAAAAATCTCAGTATTGCTATAAAATAACTTGTTATCTCCTGGTGACCTTTTAAGGAAAAAAAATTAAAATGCCTCTCTTCAAAGATACTTTTTTTATTGAGGGTCACCATCCAGTAGCGGAGGTTCTCTGGTAACACTGCTATAACAGAGCAGAGATCTTGAAGTACCCTTGAAGTACCTTTCAATATGAACACAATGGCTGTCCCTGCCTCAACCGACCCTCTAGTCTTAGTTCACACTTTTTAATGAAAAAAGGCATGTGGTTTTATGTAATACTGGAACCTTTTCTAGTTACTTTCTTTTTCATCCTGCTTGGAAAATTCAGATACTCTACTTGGGTGGGCCACATAATTCAGTGGTGCAAAGAGATTCCAGTGGTACTGAGTTCCCACCCCCATGTCTCAAGTTCTCATTCTACTTTTTAGTTTGGTCTGCTTTTCCCACCTCCAGGGTTTGCCAGTGTTTCACCTGCTTGAAAAAAACCCTAACTTTGTATTCAATACTTTTGCTTTGCTGGGACTGGCAAGGCTCCTAGTCTGTGCTGTTTTTAAGAACAAAAAGTGACAACAGCTTTCCTTGCTAGTACGATGCTCAAGTTTTTTGCTGCTTCCACTGGGAACTATCTTCTTGGGATTTCAGGTATCTTCTAATCTATGTCTCCATTCCTCTCCATCTCTGCTTGCTTGACTGGGCTTTGACAAGCCATAGGAAAAGTCCAGTTCTTTGACTAAACTCTACATCTTTGTTTTCCTTTGAAACATTGAAATAGCTTGAAAGCTATTCAAGCGTCTGATGGGTTTTTGGTTTATGGGCTTAATTGTTCTGTTTCTTTGCCATTTGTGAAACAGAAATGCCCCAGCTTAAAAGCACAATCAGTAACATTCTCATGACAAGTTTAATCTATGGCTAAGTGACTTTCTCACTTGGCCTAGCACAGCTGTTTAGCATTCCTGTTGTTGGGTCTCAAGGATAACTAAACTCAATTACAACATGGATCTAAATTATAACACTTCTAAACTTTTCATTAAATGAAATTTTCACTCTTCACTTCTTTACACCAAGTGAACTCCTGATTTCCCAACATTTTTATAGCACTGTTATTCTGTCAGTGTTTTTTATGTTGTATTGCTTGGGTTGGTTTGGTTTGGTTTAGGGAGAATAAAATTTAGGAAGAAACAGATATCCTCCAGGACTAGAAGTGAAATGGGATAAATGTGTAGTGTCAACAGGTAACACCAGTGCCACAATGATTAAGACCTACTGATGTGCTGATACTGAAAAATGTAAATGTGATGATAGTATGTACATATGAGGTACTGTCAGTAAAGACAGATGATTATCAAAGGCCTGATTAGGTGCATTCTAAATCTCCTGTATCAAAGAATCTCCTGTATCAAAATGGTAAAAGAGTTTGCTGATTAGCTAAAGAAAGCCAGAGGGAATGTGACTCTGTGTGAAGCGGAAAGCTGCTGTCACAGATTGGAAGAGAACTGTTTAAAAGGTCCCAGTTGCAACAAAGATTAATATTGTTTTAATGTGGAAATAAAAAAAGAGGTTTCTAGCTATGCAAGGAGTGAAGTTCCAGAACAGCTGTCCAGGAGGAAAAGGTACAAAATCGGTGTGAATAACAATGTAGCATGCTAAGAGATTTGTTTGGGGTTTCTAACTCTAGAAAATCAGTTAAAAAAGAACTAAAAATATCAGGGAGGGTCATAAGTCAAACACTCAAAAGTTGGGACACTTCAAAATTAAACCTTCCTGCCTATGCAAAATTTATGTTGCTGTTTCCCACATGCATGATTTCTACAGCACTCCTACTCAATGGACAGGACTAGGATGTCAGGGATAGATGAAATAGGACATGTAGAAAGCAATGTGAAGAAGGCAGTACCCAGATATGGCTGTACAGAGTGGAATTCTACTCTTTGTCAGAGAAGCTTGACATGTTGCTGTTTCTGGGATGGCTCACAGCATTCTCTACAGATTCCACCTGAAGAGCACAAGAGCAAAAAGTGTCTGTTTTTTCCTGATGTAAAACAAATCTCAGTGTCAACACTTTTCACTAAGTCAAATGAGCAAACGGGGATATCTGAGGGGGCAAGGGCTGGCCATTGTTTTAAATTAAATGAACAATTATCCACACACAAAGCCTTAATACATTAAGGATATTGAAATAATATAAATTTTTCAATGTTTATTCCATGCGGGTTTTTTCTGACTTTGAAAAGAGTAATAGGAGGAACTAAGGTTTGGGTGATTTTTGGTCTGTTTTGCTTTCTGACCTTCATATAAGAACCACTATTAAGCTCTGATTGTTTATTTGCAGGACAGCTCATAAAACAACTTCAATTGAATTTAATTTTAATTCAATTCATTTTAGGTTTGCAGCCTCTTTTTTTCTGTTTGCAAAGGTATAATTCAAGAGGACACTGTTACTCTAAGCTGCCAACCAAATCTGAACTCATGCTGGGCTGAGAAGTGTTTGCAGGAGCAAGTCTTACAGTAACTCATGTATTGTAATGGTCAGGATGGGGCAAGATTGATGGGGTCCAGTCCTAGGAATGTTGCCACAGATTGGGAGAGTTTGATAACATTTCATGATAAATTATTAATAAAGAAACAAACAAACTAATGTTTGCTCTTCAGGTTGCTCCTACAACATTTTGTGCTTTTATTCTGCAGCACCGTGAGAAGGGACATAAGTTAATTAACAACTGTTTTACTAGACTTCCACTGACATCACCAATGATGCACATTCAAAGCAAAGAGTGAAGAGGGCTGGATTGCTTTTGATGTAGTTCTTTTCTGAAGTGTTGGCAGAATATTTTAAAATCATCAAAATGTACTTTGCTCTGTCAACAAACTCACTGCTTTTAAACCAGTTTAACCTTCAGACAAAGACCATACTTAGCCATTTTGAACTGAAAAAGAGATTTAATGAAAGCTGTGAATATGCAATGTGAGTAGTTTCACGGAAATTGATGTGCATCCTAAAAAACAAATGTAAACAAACAGCTGTTACAATCCCCTAAAATGGCCCATCTGAGATTGTGAGATTCATTTGTAGAAAACCTTGGCCTTTTGAATTGGAATATAAGAACTACACAAGGATTTTATGCACCTCTGCGAAAATAACAACATATGCTCAAAGTAAAAACATGGCATTTGCCTAAAAAAAGAGAAACAGTCTTTTGACTTCTCATTTATAACTATGGCATTATTCCTGAAATTATGTTTCACATTCTCCATCTGCCTTTTTCCTGCTATTTATTATACTGGCCTGCAATTTATTTGAAACAGGATTTAGAAATATGAGAAAAGTATAGTGGGGAATTCTGCCCACTCTAGATCTTGCAAAAATACAATTTATTTAATTTCTATACAAATAATAATGAGGATTCAGGAAGATCTATTGTTAAACTATGAACAATTATGAAGTGCTGTTAATCACTCCTATTTATGTTTGATGCAAAATTAAATATTGAGATTTATATAGAACCTAGACCCTCCTTTTCAAGTTATCGAAACTCATTGCTTTGTCTCCAGCACTGGTGGTACCTTTGTACCTCAGGGAAGCCAGTGCATATGTAGAAGGACCGCTGGCAGACAGTGCTGGTCCCTAAGCACTCAGAGAGACTGGGAAGGCAGGTACATCCCAAACCAAAGGAGCACAGACATGATGGTGCCAAAATCAACACCAGGTTGTGGAGTATTATCAAAGTTACTCTTCCATGCTGTCCTCTACTGGTACATATGCTTTTCAAAAAGGCTAACAGGATGCCATGACATAAAAGAAGGGAGGGAAAACACTATAGATATAATGATAAATGTAAACAAACAAACAAACAACAACAAAAAAAGGAAAATGTAGAAAGCTTCATAAACCTTCTGAACTGATGAAATTCAATACCTTATAACTTTTCAGCTGAGTTTTTTCATTTGCTGGCTTTAAAAACAACTTGAAGCATCTACAAGGCAAGTATGAACATCCAAGCTGGTCAGCTTGGACTTCCTTAATAATTGATCAGAGAGAAATAGGTATTTCGTAGATGTGAATTCACTTACCTATTTTTGATCTTTACTTTCCAATGATATAAAACACCCTACTAGCATCTAGTAGGGCCTACTTCTCTCCAATCCGAAGGGAGCCCAGCATGAGTAGCTAACATTTGAAGACCTCTGACAAAAACATCTCCAGTTGTTTAAATTAATCTTAATTTTTCCTCTTTCAATAACCATATTCTACTGATGATCCAGTAAAAGAAATTTTGATTCAAGAACCTCAAATGCATTTAAGCACCAGTATTCAGCCCTAGAAACTCAAAGAAAATCTTTAACATTACTAGTTCCGGAACAGTTTCTTACTGTTCATTGCTAAAGTGAGATGTAGCTTCACTTTTAAGCACCTTTGGTGGAATTAATACTCTGTTCAGTTTTAAATCAGCAGTATGATCAAACAAAGGAAACCAATTTTGGAATTACTTGACATGAAAAATACGATAAGTAATCGAACAAATGTCTCCAGTAGCTTTGAAGAAACTTTCCTCTAAATTTTCACAGTGCATTAAAACTTTGGAAGCAAAAATTAAGAAATGCAAGTATGAATAAGGCAAAAAAGGAAAAAAATCTGAAAAGCTGGGATAGGTGTTCTAACTGGCTAAACAACATCCTCAAATATAGTGGAAACATCTGCACATCCCTTGATTTGAATGCTTTTTTTGTGGAGAAACAATGCTTTGTGCCTTTCAAAGCACTTTGTTGACTCAAATATAGGAAGCATCATCAATTCAGTGATGATCAGATGTCTCTAGAAAAAGTGAGGAGTAGATGACCTTGACAAATGGTAATTGATGTGAGTTAAAATTTAAAACAGTACAGTGTGAAGAGAAAGTGGGGGTGGAGGGAGTATAAAATCTTCATCTCCCTATATTCAACACTGAGATGAGCTGGTTGTCTAGGCTCTCTACATTGTCAACAGGAAGAGAATAAAAACACATCCAGGAGGTGATTTATCCCAGACATCTTTGAATGTGCCCCTGGAGATGTCTCTTTCTCTCCCTGCATTGACTGTAGAGAGTGTTTATGTGATTTATACCCGATACCCAGCATTTAGACAAGTAGAGTCAAGCAAGATGAATTCTGCCCTGGGGAAAGAAAAAAAAGTCCACAAACTTAGGAGTTCATCAGTTTTAATTGATAAAGGAGAAAGAACTGAGCATACCAGTAATTCACAGAATGACTCTAAGACACCAGTGTGCTTCAGGCATGAAGTGTAAAAGGCATCCTGTGGTATGCCAGACAAGAAATTTTCCAAAGACAGAGAAGAAATATTACGCTATATAAAAATGGGTCAGATCTCATCTGGAATTTGATGTACAAGCACCAGTAGCATAAGAGAACTATTTAAATAAGAAATGTGTTAGAACTAGCTTAGTAAGGAGTTAAAAGCAGTGATGTCCTGGAACAGCTGTCTACAAAGAAAGACCATCAAGACTCCAGGTGCTTTTAAGATGGGTCTTGAGCCTGCCTGTCTGCACTGAGAAAACATAAATAGACTCAACCAGAAGAAGGTACCTTTCAATGCAAAGGTCCTATTGACATAAGAGATATAAACAGTGTAAATTTTTCTGCAAGGAAAAAGACTCCTAATCTATTAATGTGTAACTTATGAAGTACAAATCACGACATTCAGGAAGACTAATGCAATTTTAAATTAGATTCCTTTTCAAGCTTTGCAAAGAAAACTGCATTTCCCTGAATTTTGGAATAAGCAGGGAAGGAAAAATAAAGCTTAAAAAGCAGCAAATAAAATAAGGTAGACTACAGTATCTTCCAATGTCGTTTAAATAAGTTGCCAGTGGATGACTCAGTTACACAAAATCAAGTTTGTTTTAAAAATTTTTACTCACAATACTGCAATTCTTACAGAAAACCTCAAATCTATACTGACTGTACTGATATATTGTTTTACATGCAAGACAAGCTTTTGTGTAAAATCAGTTTTCTTTTCATCATCCAGTAGTTAATTTAGTCATTTATGTTGTCTTTCATACAGCAAAAGAAGAGAGGAAAAACATTGAAAACTATTTTTTTTTAAATCAGTAAGACTGGCAAGAGAAATTCAGTCAGAAAAAAGAACAGCAGCTTAGAAAATGACTTTATAAAATGTGAAAAAGTATTTAAATTGCAGTCTTACCTTCATGCCATAAGCAGAGCCATGTGGGCTGAGCAGGCTGCCTCCACAGAAACTTGTCCACAGCTCTTCACGACATTCTTCAAGTTTTGGTGCAGGTCCCTGAACCTTTCTACCAGACGCAACTTTGTCTTTATGGAGGACAGGCTGGCAGGAAGCTCCATAGAAGCATCTCCAAGGCAAAGGTTGTCTGGTTTGTTTCTCTTTCCTGGACACCATATTTTACCTGATGCCCTATCACTGTACAAATGAAGCAGTTGAAAGGCATGTCCTCACTTGTTCTGGTGAATACTTACCCTTCTTGACTCCTCAGGGAATGTACTTGCTCTTGTAGTTCTCCCATATATTTAAAGAAGATTTTTTAAAAATACTCTGTTCCATTGATTTAAAGAGAAGATGCTGCAGTAAACATTTTACTTTTTAGAAGGTAGGAACTGCTTTCAAAAGTAAAAACCCTAAGGACAAGAAAAATGCATCCTTGATGAGAAACATACTTAATACATCTCTTTTTAAGACATGGTTTTCAAGTGCAAAATATAAGTATCTGAAATGTATGAAAAAGAAAACTGAGATCACAGTTATAAAAAGCCAAAATTCAGTATGATAAATAGCTTGTATTGAAGTCCTCTGGACATCTGTGTTAGAGGAAATTATCTTCTTTTGGTCCTCAGTTTATAGTAAGAAACAACAATAATCTGGTTTATTATTATAAGCTTAATTCCATCTTTGTTGATACAGACTGCTGTCCCATTATCCTTTACCGTACTCCACAGGTAGAATAGAGAATAGAGATTGGTCTTCGAGAAAGAAACAACTTACCAGTAATTAGTCTTCTTTAGGATACAAAGACTATAAATAAATCATTCTGAGGGCACACCTACGCCTTATCCCTCCAGACTGCAGAGATTTCTCCTTTGCAGTAACCATGCCTGATGTATTCACACTGTTGTCATCACCTTTGATACAAGAGCAAAAAAACTCCCATATCATGCCATAAATTGTTTAAATGGTCAGCCACACAGACACTTTCTAAAACATAGAAGCAAGCCCTGCTAATAGAGCTCATAGAGCTAACACAGCTTCTTTCCTTTTTAACTTTCAAATTAATATCCACATTTGCTCACACTGTGTGACTTCATAAAATTAACTGCCACAAATTATCTGCCAGAGGTTCTTGACTCTACCAAGTGCTGTGGCAGCTCTTGAGGCAGCTCATCAGAGATAGCACAGTGCCTGGGGAAAGAGGGGTGGATATACTGTGGGTCAGTAACTCAACAGTCTCACAGAAGCTGCCCACTTAGTTGGAAGTATCAATTCCTAAGTTTTATAGCAAATACTGAGACACCTACCATCCATCTAGATAATTGCTGGATCTGCCAGAGATATACACAGTCTGTATATTCTGAGACAGCCTGGATTACAAATATCAAGGGAGCTCTTTTGCTATTAAAGGTACAAAATAAAGTATGTTTCTTAGAAGCCCGAGGGAAGGTGAAGGAAATCATAAACAAGTAAGTGATGTTAAAGACACTAGCTTTAGCAAAAATGATGGCTGCATCTTAAGACCTGGCCTATCTTTGAAGAGTAAGGTCAAGGAAGGAATCACAGGGGAACGGATTTCTCTGATTTTTCTAACAGAGAAGACAACAACAAAGAATGCCACTTTTTTCGGAGAAGGAGAATCCATGAGAACATGAAACACCAAATTAAAATTCCTGCAAGTCACTTGCCTGGCAGAGGGAAAGATCTTGATAAGCACAGCTCAAGGCTGTGACGGATGGTAAACTGGCATCATTAAGGGTAAGAAACATGCAACAAAAGACCAGACTGCTTCAGTTTGAGCAGGTAATTTGGAACAGACTGAACTGAGGGGAAGGCCAACAAAAACATGAACCCAAAAATCTAATCCAGTTAATAATTTACATTCCCTTCCATTACTTATAAGGCACAAGAGAAATAAGAGTGCTGGAAGAGTGAGTCTTTCTCCATCTGTAGCATGGAGAAAAGCATTTCTAGAATGAGGTGAGCCAAACAGCCCACATTCCACAGTAACAAGTAGAGGAGTAGCAGCAGAAGTCTGTTTGAGAAAGGGAGAAAGTCTTGATATTAAAATTCTGCATCCTTCATCCCACCTTATCTTCACTGGAACTGGGGACACAGGGCCTGGAGGATATGCTTCAACCACCCTATCAGGGGGCTGTCCAACAGGCCTCCTGATACTTCAACTACTCTCATGAAAGTGTTGAAGACACATGAATGAGGGTCCAAGACAGAGGAAAATTAGCATTGTGGGACACAAACTGATACATCAATCTGCTTGTGATAGATCCACTGGCAGAGCTCAGACAGACATTGTCGCTGTCGAGACGGGTCATGACACATACATACGCTGACAACTTCAGGTGAGAGCAAATGCAAATGCTTATCTTTAATACCGCATAGCTTCTTTTTTAGAGTCTCTTAGTGTTTACACCGTTTTAAGGCACATACATACGCTGACAACTTCAGGTGAGAGCAAATGCAAATGCTTATCTTTAATACCGCATAGCTTCTTTTTTAGAGTCTCTTAGTGTTTACACCGTTTTAAGGCACTACAGACTTGACTTAACCAATCATCACACACCACTAGGTGAACACACGATAAACATGCAGCATGTTTTTCTAACTCTAACTCAGCTATGCCTCTTTCCCATGGTCCTTCTTTAGCTGAAGTAACAGGCCTGAGCCATAATTTTACAAAGGCAACAAGGCCTTCATTTTATAAGGTTTTACCTAAATGCCACAAGATATTTTTTGGAGAGGACCTGGTAGATGAAATACTAATAAATTAATACAGTTCTGTATGATCTGCCAAGGGCTAATTAAATACTGGCAGAGAGAAAGGAAACCTATGTGCACCCTTTCCAGGTTATCAAGTTTAAGAATGGGTAGTTTAGTGGTGAAGTCCTCATTTGAGTGAACAACTTTAGATATTATAGAAAGCCATTTCATCAGTTCAGATTATGTGGAACTCCTTGACAGGGATGCAAAGCTTCCAGTTCTTTGGCCAGTCCCTGTTTAATCCTATTGCCCAAATGGACAGTCAAACCAGAGGGAACACATCTAATGCCACTTCCTAGAAAGGTGGAAAAATGTAAGCATCACTGCCCAGTGGAAACTGCCTTGCTGCTGCCACCGCAAGAGAAAGCTCCCTCACTTCAAGAAACGGCAATGTTGATGCAGGGCGTTTGCCTGTGCTGTAATCCCTGTCCCTTAGATTGAAAGGTCCTGCTTCATTTTAGCATGATGGAAAGGGGGAAGTGTCACCTGGAGGATAAGTCTTAGGACAACCATTTCTGGCTGTGTCAAAATGAAAGCCTTTCCCTGTGAGAAGGTGACAAGCATTTCAGCTTGACCAATATTTGTGTTTTGAAGTTTTGGCCTCACAGATGAGAAGGGGCTTCTTAGGCTAGTAGATAAACTCCTGGATGCCCTCTCATTCCACTTTTAAAAGCATGGCAAAAGGATCACACAGGTGCATGCCTTATTTTGAGGCAGTAGAGGCACGTCTTAAACAGATGGCAAGATACAATTCAAATCTTTCTGATCAAAAAGGCAAAAAGGTAATCCTGAAAGAAGGTATGGTTGAAGAATAAATTAACAATAACTTAGTTGGCCATTGAGAAAAACTGAAATAGTTCTAGATAATACCTGTCAAATGCTTTGACAATAAGAGAAGACTGGTGCAAGTTCAGGTACCATAAGGAAAAAACATCCTCGAAACCTGAGCAATAAGGTCCACATAAACCCAGTGCAATAGGACAACCACTTAAAAAAAGTGGAGCAGGAGATATAATATATTCATTTTACTTTTCCTTAACTCTCCAGGCTCAGAGTAAATAATTGCTTTTTTTCAGAATGACAAAACGAGCTTTAAAATGCAATTAAGTATGTCCTATTGCATAAAAATGTGTCACAGTGTCTTTTCATAAAAGAAATGCACCTCAGAACCAATACTGAAATGCTTAAATTTGCTATAGTACGAGAGGCTGCTAGGTTAGTTTGCCTTGCCTCCCACTCTTATGAAATCAAAGATTTGCTCCCAGATCTCATGGGCCAAAATTCGCTCTCCCCAGAATCCATTGCTTTACTGGCTCTAAAGGAAGACTTTTGATCGAGTCTCATGAATTTCCACCCATCAGGGTCTTCCAAATTCCATCAGCACTGACAGAAAATTTCAGATCTCACCTTGCAAACACCAATAGGGAAATGCATTTACTATTTTATTTATTTTATTTTAACTTATTTTATTTATTTTAGTTTAGACTTTAATGATGAGTGCCTCAAGTTCTCTATGGCTTTGGCCAAATCTAGGTCTGAAAACATATTAGGGCTGTTCCACAAATAGTGCAGTGGAAGATTGTGATCACCTTCTTTTTGTGCAAAACAGCAACTACTGAATTTTGAGTGGCAAATTATAAAAACTGGTTAATGTTAGTGCCACATGTTCATCACCAAGCTATTTGTGGTATGAACCAAGTTTTCAATTTGTAGCAGTTTAGTGCTTAGTGCAATGATGCTCTGGCTTTTAACATCTGCTGCTACAATGCTACAGTTATACCCTATTGAGCCAAATTAATCCCTGATAAAATACTACTAAATTTAACTGGATTTCAGCACAGTAATCAGGTCTCTCTTTGACATAAATTGTGTGACAAAGTTACTCAAGAATCCATTTCTCAGCTTCAAGCAATGTGCTAGTGTGATTATTTCACGTCTGGTGAGCAGTGAGGACATCATGAAGCATTCTGGATCTTCCAGAGATCATGAATTGATGGAGTATTAATGAAATAGAAGAAAAAAAAGTGTAGGCATGCAGCTTTCTTTCTTAATGTCAAAATGGCAAACTTTGCCCAATTATTTTATAAAACAGCCTGAACTCAAGGACTCAAACATGAAGATGCCTGTCATTTTGCCAAGTTAAAAATCACTAAAAATATATTGTATACACAAACGTTTATAAAAATATTGCATATTCCAGATGACATTATATCATTTAGCATTTCTTTACTGCCTTAGTGCAAGTAGGTACATACTGATGGCATTCCCTCATGACATGAAGTTAAAATGTACAATCAATGCAGGAATCAATTAGGATGCCACACAGGAAGACAAGGTCACCTTAATGCTCAAGATTAATAGAAATAGGCTATAATTCAGCAGCAACTGATGTGCAAGATCATATGCCTCAGAATTAATAACAGCTATGTCTATTATCATCCACGGCTGTCCTTTGCTGTACAGGACAAGCTGAATCATAGGATCTTAGAATCGCAGAACAGTTTGGGTTGGAAGGGACCTTTAAAGGTCATCATGTCCAACCTCCCGCGATGAGCAGGGACATCTTCAACTAGATGAGGTTGTTCAGAGCCCCGTCCAACATGACCTTAAATGTTTCCAGGAATGGGACACCTACCACCACTCTGGGCCATCTGTTCCATGCCTCACCACCCTCATCATAAAAAAAATTCTTCCTTGTATCTGTAGTTCAAACCCATTATCTCTTTTCATACTGAAACAGACCCTGCTAAAAGGTTTGTCCTCATCCTTCTTATAGGCCTTCTTTAAGTATTGAAAGGCTGCAATAAGGTCTCCCTAAAGCCCAGAAGAAAGATGAAAATACTTTCTGACAAAGGATGATTGTGAGACACTAACCTAATATGCCTGTGAATACATGTGATTCTAGGAGACTGCAGACAAATCATTTCCAGCAGATGTGCCATTGTACAAAGCTCTCATAAGGCAGCATTTAAAACCCTGCATATAAATCTGTGTGAAAACATTATGAAAAAGA
>VZTH01002424.1:0-61889 GCA_013397815.1 Aleadryas rufinucha | reverse complement strand
TCAGATTATGTGGAACTCCTTGACAGGGATGCAAAGCTTCCAGTTCTTTGGCCAGTCCCTGTTTAATCCTATTGCCCAAATGGACAGTCAAACCAGAGGGAACACATCTAATGCCACTTCCTAGAAAGGTGGAAAAATGTAAGCATCACTGCCCAGTGGAAACTGCCTTGCTGCTGCCACCGCAAGAGAAAGCTCCCTCACTTCAAGAAACGGCAATGTTGATGCAGGGCGTTTGCCTGTGCTGTAATCCCTGTCCCTTAGATTGAAAGGTCCTGCTTCATTTTAGCATGATGGAAAGGGGGAAGTGTCACCTGGAGGATAAGTCTTAGGACAACCATTTCTGGCTGTGTCAAAATGAAAGCCTTTCCCTGTGAGAAGGTGACAAGCATTTCAGCTTGACCAATATTTGTGTTTTGAAGTTTTGGCCTCACAGATGAGAAGGGGCTTCTTAGGCTAGTAGATAAACTCCTGGATGCCCTCTCATTCCACTTTTAAAAGCATGGCAAAAGGATCACACAGGTGCATGCCTTATTTTGAGGCAGTAGAGGCACGTCTTAAACAGATGGCAAGATACAATTCAAATCTTTCTGATCAAAAAGGCAAAAAGGTAATCCTGAAAGAAGGTATGGTTGAAGAATAAATTAACAATAACTTAGTTGGCCATTGAGAAAAACTGAAATAGTTCTAGATAATACCTGTCAAATGCTTTGACAATAAGAGAAGACTGGTGCAAGTTCAGGTACCATAAGGAAAAAACATCCTCGAAACCTGAGCAATAAGGTCCACATAAACCCAGTGCAATAGGACAACCACTTAAAAAAAGTGGAGCAGGAGATATAATATATTCATTTTACTTTTCCTTAACTCTCCAGGCTCAGAGTAAATAATTGCTTTTTTTCAGAATGACAAAACGAGCTTTAAAATGCAATTAAGTATGTCCTATTGCATAAAAATGTGTCACAGTGTCTTTTCATAAAAGAAATGCACCTCAGAACCAATACTGAAATGCTTAAATTTGCTATAGTACGAGAGGCTGCTAGGTTAGTTTGCCTTGCCTCCCACTCTTATGAAATCAAAGATTTGCTCCCAGATCTCATGGGCCAAAATTTGCTCTCCCCAGAATCCATTGCTTTACTGGCTCTAAAGGAAGACTTTTGATCGAGTCTCATGAATTTCCACCCATCAGGGTCTTCCAAATTCCATCAGCACTGACAGAAAATTTCAGATCTCACCTTGCAAACACCAATAGGGAAATGCATTTACTATTTTATTTATTTTATTTTAACTTATTTTATTTATTTTAGTTTAGACTTTAATGATGAGTGCCTCAAGTTCTCTATGGCTTTGGCCAAATCTAGGTCTGAAAACATATTAGGGCTGTTCCACAAATAGTGCAGTGGAAGATTGTGATCACCTTCTTTTTGTGCAAAACAGCAACTACTGAATTTTGAGTGGCAAATTATAAAAACTGGTTAATGTTAGTGCCACATGTTCATCACCAAGCTATTTGTGGTATGAACCAAGTTTTCAATTTGTAGCAGTTTAGTGCTTAGTGCAATGATGCTCTGGCTTTTAACATCTGCTGCTACAATGCTACAGTTATACCCTATTGAGCCAAATTAATCCCTGATAAAATACTACTAAATTTAACTGGATTTCAGCACAGTAATCAGGTCTCTCTTTGACATAAATTGTGTGACAAAGTTACTCAAGAATCCATTTCTCAGCTTCAAGCAATGTGCTAGTGTGATTATTTCACGTCTGGTGAGCAGTGAGGACATCATGAAGCATTCTGGATCTTCCAGAGATCATGAATTGATGGAGTATTAATGAAATAGAAGAAAAAAAAGTGTAGGCATGCAGCTTTCTTTCTTAATGTCAAAATGGCAAACTTTGCCCAATTATTTTATAAAACAGCCTGAACTCAAGGACTCAAACATGAAGATGCCTGTCATTTTGCCAAGTTAAAAATCACTAAAAATATATTGTATACACAAACGTTTATAAAAATATTGCATATTCCAGATGACATTATATCATTTAGCATTTCTTTACTGCCTTAGTGCAAGTAGGTACATACTGATGGCATTCCCTCATGACATGAAGTTAAAATGTACAATCAATGCAGGAATCAATTAGGATGCCACACAGGAAGACAAGGTCACCTTAATGCTCAAGATTAATAGAAATAGGCTATAATTCAGCAGCAACTGATGTGCAAGATCATATGCCTCAGAATTAATAACAGCTATGTCTATTATCATCCACGGCTGTCCTTTGCTGTACAGGACAAGCTGAATCATAGGATCTTAGAATCGCAGAACAGTTTGGGTTGGAAGGGACCTTTAAAGGTCATCATGTCCAACCTCCCGCGATGAGCAGGGACATCTTCAACTAGATGAGGTTGTTCAGAGCCCCGTCCAACATGACCTTAAATGTTTCCAGGAATGGGACACCTACCACCACTCTGGGCCATCTGTTCCATGCCTCACCACCCTCATCATAAAAAAAATTCTTCCTTGTATCTGTAGTTCAAACCCATTATCTCTTTTCATACTGAAACAGACCCTGCTAAAAGGTTTGTCCTCATCCTTCTTATAGGCCTTCTTTAAGTATTGANAAATAGTGCAGTGGAAGATTGTGATCACCTTCTTTTTGTGCAAAACAGCAACTACTGAATTTTGAGTGGCAAATTATAAAAACTGGTTAATGTTAGTGCCACATGTTCATCACCAAGCTATTTGTGGTATGAACCAAGTTTTCAATTTGTAGCAGTTTAGTGCTTAGTGCAATGATGCTCTGGCTTTTAACATCTGCTGCTACAATGCTACAGTTATACCCTATTGAGCCAAATTAATCCCTGATAAAATACTACTAAATTTAACTGGATTTCAGCACAGTAATCAGGTCTCTCTTTGACATAAATTGTGTGACAAAGTTACTCAAGAATCCATTTCTCAGCTTCAAGCAATGTGCTAGTGTGATTATTTCACGTCTGGTGAGCAGTGAGGACATCATGAAGCATTCTGGATCTTCCAGAGATCATGAATTGATGGAGTATTAATGAAATAGAAGAAAAAAAAGTGTAGGCATGCAGCTTTCTTTCTTAATGTCAAAATGGCAAACTTTGCCCAATTATTTTATAAAACAGCCTGAACTCAAGGACTCAAACATGAAGATGCCTGTCATTTTGCCAAGTTAAAAATCACTAAAAATATATTGTATACACAAACGTTTATAAAAATATTGCATATTCCAGATGACATTATATCATTTAGCATTTCTTTACTGCCTTAGTGCAAGTAGGTACATACTGATGGCATTCCCTCATGACATGAAGTTAAAATGTACAATCAATGCAGGAATCAATTAGGATGCCACACAGGAAGACAAGGTCACCTTAATGCTCAAGATTAATAGAAATAGGCTATAATTCAGCAGCAACTGATGTGCAAGATCATATGCCTCAGAATTAATAACAGCTATGTCTATTATCATCCACGGCTGTCCTTTGCTGTACAGGACAAGCTGAATCATAGGATCTTAGAATCGCAGAACAGTTTGGGTTGGAAGGGACCTTTAAAGGTCATCATGTCCAACCTCCCGCGATGAGCAGGGACATCTTCAACTAGATGAGGTTGTTCAGAGCCCCGTCCAACATGACCTTAAATGTTTCCAGGAATGGGACACCTACCACCACTCTGGGCCATCTGTTCCATGCCTCACCACCCTCATCATAAAAAAAATTCTTCCTTGTATCTGTAGTTCAAACCCATTATCTCTTTTCATACTGAAACAGACCCTGCTAAAAGGTTTGTCCTCATCCTTCTTATAGGCCTTCTTTAAGTATTGAAAGGCTGCAATAAGGTCTCCCTAAAGCCCAGAAGAAAGATGAAAATACTTTCTGACAAAGGATGATTGTGAGACACTAACCTAATATGCCTGTGAATACATGTGATTCTAGGAGACTGCAGACAAATCATTTCCAGCAGATGTGCCATTGTACAAAGCTCTCATAAGGCAGCATTTAAAACCCTGCATATAAATCTGTGTGAAAACATTATGAAAAAGACATTCACATGGTACCAGATGGGGATATCTGAAATCCTGGGGGAAGGAGAAACTGCTTTCTAAGAGATGCCTCAGAGAGCTTGGCTAGATGATCCTATTTATCAAAACTGAGACAAGAGCATAGTGGTGGTTTATGAAATCACACCATGGAGTCCAGTGAAGTGTGACCATGCTCGCCAGAGGCTGGAGCACATGATATATGAGGAAAGGCTGAAGAAACTGGTTTTACTCAATCTGGAGGAGAGAAGGTTTAGGGGAGACTTTATTTCAGCCTACAGCTGCCTGCTGAAAGGATAGAGAGAAGACAGAGCCTGACTCTCTAAAGGATGCACAGTGATACGAGGAAAGGCAATGGATATTGTTGGAACACGGAAAATTCTGATTAGACCTAAAGAAGTTTTGCATTTTTTAGCCATAAAGATTGTCAAATATTGGAACTGGTGTCCAGAGAAATTGTGGGACATCTATCCTTGGAGGGTGTCCAATCAACACTTTAAACAGCCTTGAGCAACCTAATCTGATTAGACCTGAGAAAGGGTTGAACTCCAGAGGACCCTTAAAATCCAAATTATTCTATGATTCTATGAAAATGCATTAAAAAGGAGAGGATACCACCCTGCCCACCCCCCGCCCCACCACTTGTTAAACACAAAAAACGTTGTCACAAAAAGAAAAAGAAAAGACCATTGTTAACTTTAGGGAGCAAAATGAGCACGTTTACGATCAGAAAAGTTCTTGAACAGTAAGAACAACAAAAATCTAATTACCTATCTACTTACCTTTGAAATAAAATTAGATCAATTGAAAAGAAGTGGAATGAAAAGAACTGGACTATAAACGCTCTAAGTGACACAATCCTATGATCTATGTCAATGCTTAGTTGTGACAATCCTAAATCTATTTTTGAAACTTAGTATTTCCAAATCACTGATGACATTTTTATAAACTCAGAAAACAATCAAGGAATGGATATCAATGCAACAGTTCAGCTTGTTTTTTTTCCCCCAGTATGAAATACTCAAACCCCATAGTATTTGCAGCACAAGAGCAGCACTCACAGCCCCATTCTCAGGGCTGCCAGAACAAGAGCACCGACTGTGAGCACCACACAGGACAAGCTGTTGTCACCCCGCAAGAGTGTAATTCAGGCTGCAGCCTATCTCTGAGCTGCCCTCTGAAGTGGGTCCATGTACTAAGTGAATTAGTCTCACAAATCAGATTTTTCTACTATGGACAACAGATTAAGCTTCTGATACCGTGTTTCTGAAGATGTTTCTCTGCAGTCAGAAGAAAAGGCACTTCTTGGTTTTATGAAGTGCAAGAAAATATTTCCTTAATTTTGTTGGTTTAGTCTTTCTAGTTGAGCACAGACAGCTACACATGTGCTTCAACCATGAGGGCAAGTTTTGAAAACAAGAGCAGTAATACTCCTTGTACATGGTGTTATGAGAAACAAGTGAAAACTACCTACATCAGTTTGGAGAACGGAGGCTGCTGCTCCTCGGTCACTGAGAAATTCACCAGATGCTCTTGTGAAAGCCTATTTGCCAGCCAGAACTGAGAGTTGTTGCTTTGGCTGCTTCTCAAACACAAGACTACAAAATGTTTTCCAGAAAGGTTCAGATGGAAGAGATTATTCACAAATTGCCTTTGTCATCACTCAAGAGAAGAACTGTCTCTAGCTGGAAATATTTCAGAGATATTTATTGTATTCTGAAAACTTCATTTTATTTCTAACTTATTTACAGTTAAACATTCAGAATCATAAAATATGAAGTATAAAATATTTAACAAAATAGATGCAGTCCGTGTTGTTCAGATGCACCATAAATATATGATGAAACAGTAAACAGCATAGGAATTTTCTGACGGTCCTCTCTGTCATTTACCAGGGAAAAGGGTGTGTAGACCTGCCTCATACATTCTGGTCTGACAGTTATGGCATCAATCTTTCATTTCAGAGAGAACACCACCACCACTCTGGTTTCTGTGTCCTCAGTCCTCCACAGTTACCTTCACTGTCTAAAATGCCAACACTGAAATTCAATACGTCAGATACCCTCTGAAGTTGATATATTAATATATTCAATAGTTTGGGTTTTTTTTTAAATACAGAATTTCCTAGAAAAGAAGAATCAGGTAATTCAGTCCATATGAACAAAAGAGTCATTTATTATATATATATTCTCTAGTAAGTTATAATAGTCTCTTGGATTTTAAATGTCTTTTTGCTATTTTCAATGCTTAAAAATTATAATTTTAAAACATTAAATATTGTGTTATATACATTATGATTAAATTAATCATTCTAAACATGGAGCATTCTCCAAGTGAAAACTTGGACGAAACAAAAAACAATTTCATTGACATAACAGGCTTTAGAAGTTCACTTCATACAACCATAAATTTGACTATATGAAAAATAGCCAAACATCAATTTGCTCCTATATGGGACTTTTTTCTGCTTGTTTTTCTGATCTTGAGGAGAGGGTTTTTTTGGCTGTTGTTTTGTATAAACTGAAGGACAGATCTAGTCATTACTTTTATCAATGTTCAGTATTTTAACTTTTTTTAATCTCATACCTATTTTATATAAAATAACAAAATATACAGAGAAAGCTGAGTTTGTTACAATAGTTCATACACATACAGTAAATAAAAGTTTTTTATGTATGGCTTTGCAAAGGTAGATTATGAAGTGACTTTTGTATTTTATTTGTTTAAAAGCATTTTAAGAGAACGTGTTAGTGTGCTTACAATAGCGGCCATGGTATTCGGATGTCGAGCCAAGAGTTTAATGCTAGGATCACCGGAGGTCTTGCCTGACACTGCTTCTGCAGCCCTCAGAAGACAAATGTAGTTTATTACAACCTCATCTATCTTAGCTATAATTTCCTGCTGCTGTGTTTCAGAGTTCATGACTTTAACTAAACGCATGCAGGCTTCTGTTAAGCAACAGAGTACTTGAAAGCTGGAAGTCATAGCTAAAAGCATTTCCTCAGGGCTTTTATCAGCCATGGCCATTTTCCTGCAGGCACTTCCCAACTGTCTCGATTCCAAAGATAACAGTTGTTTGTACTTAGAAAGTTTAAGGTCATATGTTTCTGGATGTAAATCTTCTCTCTTGCCCATACTTGCTCGGACCAGTGAGAGTAGCTCATTGGCATCCTTTTGTGCTGCAATAAATCCATCAGGCATTGCATAAGTCTTCTCTTTCATCACATTTATTCGTGTGATTCGTGCATCGAAGGCTACATCGTTGAGATTCACATCAATTTGGCCACCTTGGGTGTCAGCACTGTTCTTCTCATGCTCATTGACTGCATCATGTAGGGACTCAGCAGCTTTCGGGGACTTCAAGACTTTCTGCTCATTGTCACTGGACAATGACTGAGCAACTGGTTCTGCAAGCTCACATGGGATCTGTGGTTCGAAGAGATGTGAGAGCTGATGGCTGTCTACGTCATCTTCCTCCTCATTGTCATCATTTCCTGTGCTCAGGAAGCAATAGCTAAAGGGGCCCCGACACCTCCAGGTGCTGGTGGTCAGCTTTC
The DNA here is from genome assembly GCA_013397815.1 of Aleadryas rufinucha. Taxonomy (NCBI): domain Eukaryota; kingdom Metazoa; phylum Chordata; class Aves; order Passeriformes; genus Aleadryas; species Aleadryas rufinucha. The sequence goes on along the minus strand of VZTH01002424.1, from coordinate 54,264 downwards.
GCAAGGGCAATGTTCGACACTGCTTGGAGTCCTTCTGACTGGTGCCTGTGCCCGAACACCTCTTACTGTCCTTCCTATCAGTGCTGACGTACACACAACTCTGAGAGTAACTTTTTGACAGCTTTTTGCCCAGGGAAAATTCCACTCTTCTCTCCAATTTGGATTCATCCTTTCGGGTGCTGTCCAGGCATTTCAAGCTGGCTGTGGCTGCCTTCTTCTCAAACAGCATCTCAATGCCTGCAGATCCTGCAATGCTGCTGCTGCTGCTGCTGCGTCTCAGCACCTTCTTGTTCTGCGGCATCCTGAGGCTTCCTCCTATCATGTCATATGGCCGTAAACTAACTGTTGCCCCACAAGCCTGATTTACTTTGGGAATGTCACAAGAGTCTTCATTTTGACTTGGCACCTTTGATTCTGATAGCATGGATGATAGCATGATGGAGTCAGCTAGAGGCTGTCTAGGAAAAGCTGTAGGCATGCCTCCTTGTCTTCCCTTTTCAGGCTCTGTGAAAGCTACACTAGGGGTAGTAGAAGAGCAGACAGAATAATTAAGCATCACCCTGATAATATTCATAGACTGAACTTTTAAATATCTTTTAACAGTCAGGAAAAATGTTTCCTGGTATTTCCCAATGGTCTGCATTCTTCAAAATATTCCACAAAAAAATAATTACTGGTCTTTTGTATTTCACTAAAATGCCTTTTACAATTGGTCAACAAATTATAATTTATGAATAACTAACTGTTCATTTCACTACAGCAGACTTACTCAAGAAAAGGAATAGCAAATCATGTACAAAACACCCTAAATCTCCCCTAATATATGGATTGCATGTTTTCTATTAACTAATTAGGTGGATACTTTCAGATTAAAATACCGTCTTTAACTATACCTGAAATGGTATGGAAAGATGCATTCATGGTAATTTCGGTTTGGTTTTGTGGCAGTTTTTTGGCAGAGAAAGATTATTTCTCATTCTAACTCCTAATCTGCTCCACTTTTGGATTTTCATGCATTCACACACTACTGCTACACGTGGGTTGCAACCCAAGAAGAGAGAAACATTTAAAATCCAACTGAAAGAATTTCAATGCTATCTCTGAAAAACTGTGCATTTTATTATAACTAAGGAAACACCTATTGTCAGATTGTAAAGTAAATACATGCTTAATAAGGTAGTGACATTTTCTTATTCTTAACATTTAGAGCTTTTTATTTATATTGGCATGTTTTTGACAACCTCCTAAAATAGCATACAAGATACCTAAGAAATGAATCAAAAGTTTTGATCCCCTACATTAATATAACTTCTGAATTCATTTTATAATCTAACAAGTTTCCTGGAACTCAAGTGACTATGGATTTTGGAGAGGCTTCCAAAGAGTGGAAGAAAGGTCTCTCCATCAGTGTCCCTCCAAATATTTTTACTGAAATTAGAGGTTTTTTAAGAAGTTGATCTTTCTTTGCAGCTCATCAGAATATCTCAATATATTCAAGTAAAATGAACAGATAAACTGAAGGTCTAATCTCACTGTCTGATATGGTTTGATGACGTAGTTCCAGATAAAGATAATAGAAATGTCTTACCTAGACCTCAACATGAACTTGTAGCTTTAAGAATAAACACAAGAAACACTCTATTACTGCTGTACCTGTAGTTTCTTTTATCTTGGGGATCCGATGACATCCTTCTCTCAAAGTGCCGAAAAGTGGTTCAGCATTAACTGCTGAATGCACAACAGGCACTGTCATTCTGTGACACACGGCTTCGGGCTGCTGGTGCAGGTCCTTGTATGTCGTCCCATGGTTTGGAAGAATGGCAGCTCTTTCATCTGCTGGAACATAGGCAATGCCCTTCATGGATGGATCGGAGATGATGTGCTTACCATCAGAGGTACAAAGAGGGGATTCAACGGGGGTTGCACACGTGCTACTGCCTGTGCTGCATCCTGCATCCACTGAAGAGCACTGAGAGCTCTGCAGCGAGAAATGGCCTTCGCTTTGCAGAGATGACATGCGCTTAGCCAAGTGATATTCACAAAGTCTAGCCACACTCTGCTCAGCTTCTGGAAGCTTTGAAGGATGGTCATCTGCAGATAAATCGGTATCTTCTGCATCGTTTAGGTCTTTGGCTGAAGACACGGGAGTCATATCTGAAAGGAAATTTTCACCTTGGCTAAGCCCTGAGGTATCATCCTGATCCACCTCAGGATCCACTTCATCCTTACAGTCAGTTTCTGTTTTACCAAGGACAGGGACTCTTGGAAAAGTCTTCCCATTAGCTGTTTCTGGGCTTGGCTTATCTGCTGCCCCATCATCGGCAGCGTACCATCTTTGGCGAAAGGCAGTTCTCTCCACATTAAAAGTGCTTAGGCGCTGGCTGTCTCTTGCTGAAAGAGTTCCAAATTTAGCTTTTAGATCTTCATCAGACTCTGCTTTTTTATTTCCCTGTTGCTTTTTCACAGTAGCATTGCCATCAGAGGATGCTTTTACTTCGCTATCTGTCATCTTATTTTTCCTTTTACTAGTGCAAGAATATACCAAGGATCCCATGTGCAATTTGCTAAAATAATCAGTGACAGATTTTGTTTCCATGGTCTCTGGCTCCATTTCCATGTTATCGGAATGAAGAATCTGCTTTGAAGGCACAACTTTTGACTGTAGCTCTGCAGCCTGACCACCAGCCAAAGGCTGTGAGGGCTTCATGCCTGGCCCTCCAGCCTGATTCTTAGCGATGGGAAATTCAGTCTGCTCTTCCACAAGCGGTTGGTAGCCTTCACTTGTGGTGAAAAACATACGTGCAGTGTTTTCCGACTGTTTCTGTGCTGTGGCTAGTTCAGAGCTTTCAGTCATTTCAGAGGAATTTGTTTCATTGCCAGAATCTGAAGATGACTCAGGGCTATATGCTCGCAGGATAGCTACACCTGCAAGCCACAAAAAATAAGAGTCAATTAAATGACAGCAGCTGAGGCACCTGGATAAGCGACAAGCAAAAGGGGTTGTATTAGAGACAAAAATATTCTTTGTAAGAATACTCTGACTTTATTGCACAGTTCCCGAGACAGATAGTTTAATAACAGTGGTGGCTCCATTAAATATGAAATACCGTGTATGCAAAATGACGGCAAAAAATAAAAGGAAAACTAAAAAAAAAAACAAACCAACCCTCATGAAATGGAGTACTTCCAAATCTAAATGGATGAGATGGAATGACTTTCAATGAATAAATGTAACTATGGTGAAAGAACCTGAATTGTCATTCGTCTGCTGTTCCTCTGAAGCAGCCAAAGCTTCTAGTGCTTGAAGTGTAGAGACTACAGCATCATCTAGCCCCTTCTCACACTTCCCCTCTGTATTAGTAGGGACAGCATCGATAAGTGACACTGGAATGTCATCATTGCCTAGATTACTGTCTTGCTCCTTGGTGTCTCTAGGCTGTGTCGCTTGATTCTGAGAGTCTTCCTCATCTGAACTGTCCCTGAAACCAGGTGGAGGAGCAGCAATGGCCATGTTTAAGGTATGCAAAAGGAAATCATCTTCATTGTCATCACCTTCTGGAGGTGGAAGTGAAGTCAAATCAATAATGTCATCACTAGAACCAGAAAGGCTGAGAAGAGCAGGCCTATTGATTTCTCCTACCATAATATCTTCTTCACAGCTTACTTCGTCTTCATCTTCAGCATCATCTGTGTTTTCTGCATAACAGATATCATGCAGCAAAGGCTCTTCTATCCCTTCCGCAGCTCCAAATATTTTACTGTCGCCTATAGTTGCGTAAACAGAATTTGTAGCAAACTGAAGGCTTTCAGCATCTGGTGACAACTCCAGGCCTTTAATATCATTGGCATTACTAAGATAAATGGCTCTTTGTTTTTCTAGTACTTCTGGACTTTCATCCAAAAGCCTTTCATAACCAAGAGTCTGGGGACTGATACCATCCAAGCTGGGATCTCCAAATATAAAGGAAACTTTTGCTCCTCTGGGAGAATCCTGTGCTTTCTTGCTAGGTTCCAAACCTGAGAGTGACAGCAGTGAAGGCTGGTTAAAATTTCTGCTTTCTTCTGTTTCAGCAGGGTCACTTTGCTTGGCCAGATGCTGATCAAATCCACCTGAATTATAAGTATTTTCTATGTACAGATGTCTGTGTTCTTTTTGACATAACAGACTTTCAGAAACATCTACAGTCTTCTGTTTTGGATCAGCAAAGGACATTTGAGCCTCCTGATCTCCTTCGGCCAGGAAAGTGGTAGTTTTTGGTATACAATTCCACTCAGAGGCAAGTATATTATGCTTCCCTCTATTTTCAGGTCCTATAGCATGACGAAAAATAAAATCAACATTGTGAAATCAAAGAACAAAGTGATGTAATTTGTAAACTATCATTTGCTGATGCTGAGTATTAAACACTCTGAATAGGATAGCTGAGCCATTGAATACATCAGAAAAGCACTTTCAAATTCACCTCTGTTCTATGTTAAATATCTGTCGATTTAATGATCTAAACTTTAACTGGTACTTCCGTACTCTAGAATAAAACTAAACCTCAGCTAGGTACAAATGCTATTCCAGGCATAGCAACACAAAAGCAGCTGGTTTCTCCAACCATATGTATTCTGACAAAAGATAAATGAATATAAGATAATAACACTCACAGAAGCATGCATCTGTCTACTGGAGTATGAAGGAAAATCAACACATGGTTTATTTTACCACGAAGATGCTAACACAGGCTGGATATTAGAATATTATAAAGCCGAATTGAACACTGTGGTGCTAGGTCTGAGCAAGCAATCAGATCTCATTTGACACAGCCTTCTATTTATCTGGAGGTGCTCCAGCTTAAGTTGACGTCTCCTTTATACACCGGACCATTGTTAACATACTGTGAAATAAATACCTGTTTCTCGGCTCCCTGCATTTTTCTTGTTGGCCATGTTAAATATTGAACGCCTTGAGTCAACCAGCAGTCTGTAGTATCCAGCTGTTAGGCAAGCAAGATTCATTGCATCTGACGACTCCATCAGAAGAGTAATAGGCTAAGAAGAATACAATCAAGTTAAGGCTGTTTCTCCTCAATTTGTTTGCCTGTTGACAACACTATTACATGGAAGCAAAAGGAATTACATCACAAACACCACACTGAAAAATACATGTGAGAATTTATTTTCCTCGCTACCAATATCAAACATATAAAAAGTTTAGTCAACATTGGAATTGTAGTAAGGTAGAAGTCCAACCAGACATCTTAACAACTGAGTGCTCTCTTTCTGAATGAAGCTAACTATTTTAAGACTCTTGCTCCATCTTTTTCTTGATAGATATCTTACTCTTGCCAAAGCACTATTCAATGTTACTCTGAATCTGCCACAGGTTAATAACCTGGTACATTAGGTGCTGGAGTCTTGCAGTTGTATGGGAATCTGCTGCTTCCCAGAAAATGTACTGCTCTAAGTATATGCAAGGAAGCATGACAAGGGAAGCAAACAGTCAGGGAAAGTTGAGCTTCATAAAATACAGCAGTCAGGTTAAAACTATCATTACACAGCAGAAACAGAGACAGATTAAAAGGTTTCAGTGTTTGTGGCCTGGTGTTACTGAAAAGACAAGTGGTAAAAAACCAAGCAGATAAACAGAGACAAAGAGAATGGAGAAAGATCCCCAGAAGGATGATCAGCAAAGAAAACAAACACAAAACACTGTAAAAAAAAAAAAAAGCCAGTCCTAACAAAAATGCAAGACCTCAGAGCTTTGAAAACTGTGGCTGCCAGGATAGCAAGCATCGAATCCGAGACATCCACGTGAAACACACTTTAATTCATTTTTCTTTTGCCATTATGTATACATTTTCTTGCCCAAAAAAAGATAACAGTGGTGGCTCCATTAAATATGAAATACCATGTATGCAAAATGACGGCAAAAAATAAAAGGAAAACCAAAAAAAAAAACCAAATGGAAAAAAAATTTGTTCATGTCTCTATAGCTTTTAATACCGAAAGCTGTTCTCCTCAAATGTAATTTATTAAGGTGGCTAGTGTCTACAGCTCCTAGACAGGAAATAAAAATGAAGCCCTTACCATGATGCATAGATAGAAATTAGACCATAGACAACCCATCTTATCACTCACAGTTTGTAGCTACTCACAGTATGTGGACATTTATGACAATTTATCATAATTTAGCAAGCAGAGCCCACTGTCACAAGACAGATGCAAGGACCTGCACCATTCATTCCAGAAGAAATGTCACAAGCAAGAAGGATGACTCTCCAACCTACTCAAGTCATTACTAGTAAAAAACCAACTGATTCTGATGGAAGCTGTGGCCAAAACATAACTGATTATCCAGCTTACTACAAAACCCACAACATGCCCGATGAGTTTTTAAAAGCCTGTGCTACAGCATCTTAGGCCAAAATGCTCCAGGTGCCTTGAATGGTGCATAAACTGTTTTCAGCAGCTTGGAAAAATATATGAGGGTTTTTTTTTCTTTAACCTATTTTTGCTACAGCTTGAGCTTCTATTCAATACATGTTTCTTTCAAGGTATTCAGCTATAGCTATTACAGTTACTATAAATTATTAAACCTACAGTGGGTTAATTAATCTCTGTTCTTTTGAGCAACTACTAAAAACTGACATTTGAAATGCTACATTCAAATTTTCTGCAGTGATTGGCAGAAATTGATGAACCCCATAGAAATCTCAGATTGCTGAAAACAATGCTGTGAAGTACTGTTAATCTGCTGAAAAGTCCTGTGACAGCTAAACTTTTGTTTGCTTCTGCCAAGTGAAACATGCTTGAGAACATATTTAAAGAAACAAAAATAAAACAAAAATCTAAACTGTTCGTTAAGAAAATAATGTCATATATAACATATATTGGTACGTTCAGAAGCTGGATATATGAACCTGCTACTTGAGAGTAAGTCAAAGAATGAAAACATCAGTTGAGAACACCTACCTGTGTGTGCCTGCATCTCCTTCACAGGACAGTCACAACCCCTACTTGTGCCCCACAGAGAGGCAACTTTTTGTCAAATTCCACCCAGAGCCTCCTAGATTTTTATATTTAGTCAGTTTCTCTGGGTTTGAGATCACATGTGTTGAAGGGCAAGGAGATGGGGATATGCTCAATTTGCAATAAGACAGTAACAGTATTATAATATATAATAACATAACACCATGGTAATACATAATACTATGGCATACGGTGCTGCATATTACATATAGGCAGATGGGAAGGATTTCATTTCTATATTACTTTCTCCATCTGTAAAAAAGGTGATAATAGCTTTCATACAAGAAGGCCATGAGTTTAGCACAGTAAGTTTAGAAGGCAAAGCAGCCTGAGATCCTCAGATGTTACCATTGCTAAGTACAGTGAAAGAGATGCTGTGTTCACCAACCTGTAAATTTCTCTTAAGCTGCTGTCAAAGACCATCTAGATTACTTTACAACAATGTTTCTTTCATTACCTTAAATACAGGGAAACAGTTCCAGGTCAATACACCCAAAGCATTCAAAGCAAAAGCTTAGTAAAATATTCCTCATGTGTGCTTTTTGTGTATAGCTGGGTAGGCAAAAAGAACTGTTAGGTTCTATTTATTTTAATCAAATATTTAAGTATAATGAGAACTCTTCCTTCAATCTCTGGTTATTAAGATTAATGTCCTAGAAAGTCTGTGAAGGCTTCCACTTCAAAGCCAAATAGAAACCACACCAAAAACAACCAGGACAGTTTAACATACAAAACTCCACTCATTTTGCCACTAAAATGCCTCACATTGGAAGTGTTAAGTGAGATTTAAAAGAAATTAAATGACTATAAGTAGATGATGTGCATCTGTGAATATATTATGTAGGGCAAAGCACTGAACTGGATTTGTAAAGGCTAAGAAAAAAACCCATGACTTTAACAGTCTATTTAATTGGGAACTGTTACGTGGTTACTTGCAGTGAACTTTGTGGATATAACCCTGGATTACAGGGGACACTGGTTCAGTGCAGCTGGCAATTCTTTACTGGTAATGACACTGTATATTATACTAGAAAGAGCTCCAAAAGAAGGCAAATTTCACCATCATCTCTTCTTACCATGGAAATCCATGAAGACAATAACAAAGCAAGTTGCTGGGGTGCTGAGAGAAAAATCAAAATAGAATGCAGGTTCTGGAAGATACCAGCCTGGTACACTGTAGCCCAACCTGTTGTATATATGCACTGTGGCCAAAGAAAGAGCTGAAAATGCACTCTCAGAGTACTATTGGCATGAAAATGTTCAGAACAGCATATCTTGATCTAATACTCAAATAACAACAAAAACATTATTAAAGGGTGTTATATCAACACAAATCAATAACAAACTTACTTTCACATCTAGGACATGCAGTTCAACTCTAACACTGCTCTCATCTTCTGTAAACATCTCAATTCTGTTCACGTGGCTGAAGTCTGCCAGGAGAGCCACAAGATTTGTTTTGGTGTTTATCACATGGCTGATTCCATACCGTGGCCCTACTAACAGAGTCACTTCTGAGCGCTTTTCTCCCTGCTTTAGCAGAAAAAGAAAAAAAAGCACAAGTAAAAAACATGGTAGGTACTGCACAGTGAGAGAAATCACCACTCCCTTCTTTCAGTTTATACATAGAGTTACATTTGCATGGCATTTCTACATTAAAGATTATTACGTTTTTTCTAGGAAGATACAATACACAAGAGCATACTTGATTCGTAATTAAAAAAAAAGTAAAGGAATTTCTTGCTGGATGTTGATTGCACTCTAGTTTTTAGGTGGATAGTTAGATGGACAGACGATGGAAGGACTCTCCTTCTGTTAAAAGAAAAACTTGGTCATTAAGATTTTTCCAGACTGATAGTTTTAGCATTCAATAGATAATTGGATGGCGTTATTTGCTAAGAAAGTGCTATCTATCTCCAAATTCCCAGTAAAATTTTTATTATGACAGGTATATTATTTTCAAGATGAAAAGGAACAAAAAGTGATTTGGTTCAATTAAAAATGATTTTTAAGCCTATGAATAAAAACTAAACTTCTAAAGAAAATTACATGATCCAGCTTTTGAAAAAAAAAAAGCCACTAGATAGAAAAAATCAAGAGAAGAGACTATTTTAAGAGAAATGTTACCACTAGTGTTGCCTTGAAGACACGCCCTCCATATAATCGTAGATCACTGAGGAACTTTAGATAATGCACCTTGGCTTGCAGAGCAGAGAGCTGAGAAAGGAGAAACGGGTAAGAGGCAGTTGTGGAAATCATCACATTATAAAATGCAGAAAGAAAATCTATTTGTGTAATATAAAGAGAATGGTCTGCCATAACAGCTCTTTGGAGCCTGAAACTAAATCTTGAGGTGCTTGAGCTTCAGATGAGCAGAAACAGTTTCATTCTTAAAATGAGTATCTTGCTTGTTTAGTTAAAGTGCACTGAGGACTTGGGAATGGGCAGATCAGAGCACTTCAAGAACATCCTAACTGCTTTAATGAAAGGAAAATGTTAAAGTACTCAGATTAAACATCTGTTCACTGAGGGATTTCAAGGCTAAGACAGCAGCTTTCCATTCATAAACTCCATCAGTTCTTAAACGTTTATGTACCTACACAGAGAAAGAGAACAAAAAATGTGCATTTGTCAGCTAAGTATTTTACATTTTGCTAGGTACTTGTGGTGTTTGGCATATTATTCCAACTTGTTACTGCATTTCCTACTTTCTAAAATAACACTCTTCCACTATATTTAGTAGGCAAAAATCAGAAAGCTAAATACAGCATACCAATACATTTGATCATATCATGTAATACATGTCAGAATTTGCCTCCTCTTTTTTTTCCTCTGAGCTTAAACTACCCACTTAAAAAAGAAAACTTGGAAATACTTTATGAGACAGAAGGGAAACAAGAAACAGGTCATTTCACCCAGTCTGAATCCAAACTTTTCACTTCCCTTGTGAAAATCCTTATATCTAGACTTTTAGAAGATAATATAAAACAGCCTCATATAATTTCCTAGTTTCATTCCAGTCACTGGCTTTCTAATTCAAAATCTTATTTGATCTTGAACAGCATTTTATGGGCCCCTATCCTAAATTTTTCCTAGATGACAAGGAGGAAATGGATCCAAAGCAGAGCAATTTGTAGTAATGCTTTCCCCTTTGCTTCACCAGGTGTTCGTTGGGTGCAGAAATACACAAGGGTTGTAAAAAACATGAGAATCCTGAGAATGACAAACTTCCCTTCATGAGAAGGAAGAGAAGACCCCACAAAGAAATCAGCTAGTTTCTGTGTTAGTACCTACAAGTGAGACAGGAGGTGATGAACAGCTCAGATGCTTTCTTTCTCAGACTTACCTGCTAAAAAAGCAGGTTGATAAACAATGTATTTCCAAAGCTCAGATTGAGAAGAATGAAGCAAACCCAACAAAGTCTGCTTGCTGCAGGAAGGGACTGTTGCAATATCTCTTCTAACCAAGAACTGATACTAATATGCCTCTGTAAGGCATATCTTACACCTGTATGGCCTGCAGCAGTGATGGCTTCTAAAACAACCCCAAATTTACACTACCAGGATAAAAAAATAAGCAATTGGCATAATTTAGCTTTAATTTCAGCAGTATAGGAGATATGCAGTGCTTCAGCCTTTCTTCCTGAGGTCAAATGCATAGAGCTATGCTCACAGTCACAATGTGTTCTGAAATCCCCAAGCAGGATTTCTGCTGATCACAATGAGCCTTAGCTCAGCACCAGCTGTTTTGAGGTTTTTTGGATCAGAAACAAAGTGTCATGAAGCAGGATTCAGCTCCTTTTATGTCTCAACTAGCCACTCTTAGGTTCTTTTTATAGTCCATGAAGAGAAATAAGCATTTCTAGGACACAAGAAGTCTGACCTATTTTTGGTTCCGAATGTGGGAAGGGATGAATCGCTCCCAAGAAGTGCCTATTTCTCTCCATTGACTACAAATGAGAAAAGATGATCTGCACTAAGAAACCACATTACGATGCCTAAAAGCAGTCTCAGCTTGCATGTAACAAAAGCATTTCTCAGAGATGTTGTCTTATCTGTGTTTTTTCCAGCTGAAGTGAAAGCTTAGTGCTAAGAAAAGCATTTTACAACAGCAAGGAGGGTCATTTACTGCAAGGACCATCATCTATCCAGTTAGATCTTGGCCAGCGAAAAGTCTTTCTCTACAGTGTAACAGAAAACAATCTGAAAAACAGCATTTATGTCAGATGAAAGCATCAGAGAGAGAACAAAAACTTTCCTAGCAAATCTGCCATTCATAGAAAATGCTAAGTTAATTAAAATATATATTTTTTTATCATACATGAGGCATTAATAAGCAGTCCTCTGTCATTCTCAAGTTAAGAAGATAGTTTAGCTGGGGCATAATTAATTATTTTTAATAGTTCTTGGCTATGTTGCACCAGCACCCAAAGTTAAATCTCTGAAAATATAGTGGCTAGGTGTTTCTCCAAAGGATTAGCTTTAAATGTGTCCCATGCATGCCACACTTTCTGTTCTTTAAAACATATTTTCCATTAAGATGTAAATGAAATACCTTTTTGCCTGGAGGAACTAGGTTTTGATTTGCTTTGACAAGGTGGGAAAGTGCTTTCTTTATGTTCTTTTCTTTCATGCTCTGTAGCACAGCAGATGGAAGAAAAGTCTCTAATCCCCATTCTTTTCTGCAATAAAAGGCATATATTTAATTTCACATTCCTGTAATGATTATTTATCTAAAGACTGGTGACTACGATGCCAAGTGAATGATTACCTGAAAACAGAAGGAGAGTTGATCAAGCCCAGAGTTTTGAAATAACATTATTTTTTAAATTTAAACAATTTATTTCTTATGAAAAAGTATTTTAAAATTATAAATAATCTTTCTTCTATCCCTTTCATCTCTTCAGTCATGCCATTCAGAAAAAAATGTTTAAGTTTGATATCTGAAGTCTGTGTTAAACACCACTTAATTACATTGGCAAGTACAATTACAGAATTAAAATAGCAGATAATTTAACAATGTAATGTCAGATTTAATTTTATTTTATCGGCTTCTTTTGGAACATGGAAATCAGAGCCATTTTCTAGTCACCTTCTGGTTGGGTGGGGAGGAGGAGAGTGGTGGGATCCTCCTCAAATGCAACCAGTTTGCCTCCATTTACCAAGTTATTTTTCTGCTTGAAGCACCCCTTTTGACAGAAGACTGACTCTTCACTTCTAAGTAATTATTTTTGCAGATTCATTAATAGGATAGAATATAACATTGCCTTCAGTATGATGGATAAACTCTACAAGACTCTGAGTGTGTAATAGTTATTATTTCCATTCTGCAAGCAGACTAAGCAACAGCAACAAAAGTTTTAGGCCTTGGGTTTTCATTTTGTTGTGAGGTTTTGTTGCCTTTTTTTTTTAATCCAAAGAGATATACACACATTTGCACTTTCCAATGTTTCTTTTTCACTGTAGTTATAAATATATATAAATATAAATACAAATACAAATATAAATATAAATATATAAAAATCTATCTATCTATCTATCTATCTATCTATCTATCTATCTATCTATATATCTATATCTGGTATCTAACATAAAACAGCTGCCTGCTGGAGTACTTCTGCATTTAACAAATATTACAAACTCCTATCTATGACCTACTGTCTTCTGAACCAAGCAATAATCTGAACCTTGCTATAATAATCTCTAAAACCTTACAGACCATATAAACTTAGATCTTAACTCACTGAAAGCAAATGAGCTAATCTTATTTACGATTATAGTCTATTTCACATGCCCAAAGAGATGACCAAAAAGTAAATGGACCAAAAGGACAAAATGTACCACTCTTAACACAAGAATCAATTTCAGTGACAAAGAATAAACCTAAAGTTGGTGCATGCATACAGATATACTAAAGAAACAACCTTAATCTACAAGCTACTCCTAATGTTTCACTTTTAAAGAACACACAGCATTCTCAACTTACTCTATGTATTTGAGGGAGATTTTCTGAGTTTGCTTGGTGGTCACAGTTGCAATATACATTTGTAATGCAGCCAACCGCAGGGCAATGTCATATTTCAGTTCTGGTCCAAATCTTTCCTGAACCACATCGTTACAGCTCTGCCAAAGAACCAGTAGAGGGAGCATCACGTTAAAAAATCTTGCACTAAAAATAAATAACTGTTCTTTTCTTGTTGTTTTTTTTTTTCTTTTTTTTTTTTTTAATTAACACTTCATGAAAAGTAACCCCTAACTCAGACGCAGGACTTTGGTTTTGCTCTCAGAGGTGTTAGTTATTCATGATGTGGGCACTAATGAAGAATACCAGTACTTCTGCCAAAGAGCAAAAGGCATGATTATTCTGACCTAAGCTCTCTTCAGCCTTCCTGGAGAGAAGAGTAATCCTGCATCACAAAGAGTGCTGGGAGGATATCAGTACATCTGGACGCAGGATAGCAGGATTCTACCTGGTGAGATGCTCAGGAGAATCACACTGCTTGTACATCAGTTTTCCCATCCACTTCACTGGAAGTTCCTTTTCAGACATCATTTCTGTCTGATATTACAGTACCATAAATAAGTATTAACAATTAATTCAGCTTCACTCTTCTCTAAAGCCAAATATATTTTGGAAAGATATCAAAGCATTACTACTTGGAGAGACTTATGAAGAAAAGGACTTTGCAGATGATAGAGATTTGCACATTCCCCAAGTGCATTCATTGGCTTTATGCAGCAGAAATAAAAGCCAGGATTTACTGCAACCATGCTTTTCTAGGTGAAGATGTAAATTTATATATACAGTAAGTACATTTTTTTATTCTCCTTCACACTAGCAATCACTGTGCTTTCACTTACCTGTACATAGAGATACTCAAAAGCAACTGGATCTCTTCTTAAAAGATCAATGGGATCCTTTGGGACAAAGCTGATCCTGAAAAGACATCTCATCTTATGCGCACTTGGCCTTTGGGTCACCTAGGACAGTGCAATAATAATATTAGAGCTTGGCAACCCTGGTGGAACAACATGGTGTGTCATCTTGGGCAATGTTACCCTCCTCTAGAGCCCTGTCATAGCAAGAAAAATAATTCTGCCCAAAAAAGAGCTTTGCCATGGGCTACTTATTAAGTTCTTCATCTAAGAACATCATATATATATATATAATCTTGTGGAAAGACTTTTAGACTCATACAGGCATGTCTGCCTGATACAACGCATCCTCAAAGCAACAGAATTCACTCAAAACCAGAGTGAAAGAACAGAGATAAAATATCTTAACAAAAACCATCCAAGTGAAATGCAAGCTTAGTTGAGCTCCAGAAGAACTAAAATACTCACAAATGGAAAGAGTTGGGTGTTTAGGGAAAGGTCACATTTTATTTCTTAGACTGTCTGAGAACACAGGTGAGGCCCAACTTGGCAGCTATTACTCTCACTTTCTCTTGCTTGTTTTAATCCATTAGACAATTTGCAGGAAACTAGGTCTTTTCCTGTGTTGTTCTGGATTAAAAGATCTACTCCATAACTTCTGACTGAGATCCAATACATTAAAAAATTAAGAAGTGTGCTCTTGTCTTGGTCAGCAAAACTTTTTCAAGCATTTAACTCAGTAATGTGGGTATATTCACAGGAGACCACTGCATAGCTAATGAATAATTGGATGAAAGGGTAACAATCCAAACCCACCATTGTAAGTCATGGTCAGCAGCAACATTATAATAGCAAATTAAAGTATTGCTGATTTTACAGGAACTTCAAAGAAGAAACCCTCAGAATTAATGCAGTTTATGTAATTTATTCAATTAGGCTAATGCAGTTAGAGAGTTACGGTACTTTCTAATCAACATCTTTACTTGACAAAACTATACTTTTAAAAATCTCCAATGAAGTTTCTGTCTTGCTCAAACAATTTTCAAAAGGTCTATTTATGTCATGTTGTCTCACCTCTTTCCTAAGTATATACTCTGTACATATAAATAAAAGCTCCAGATGGGATTTTTGAAAGCTCACTATGTTGGTTTATTCTGATCTTTCTGATTTCAGTGAGAATTTTACCAATAACTTCAAGGAGACAGCTAGGCTAGGAGGACAAGTACTGAGTATTTCTGGTTGTTGTGCAATCACTGGGTAGCCTATACTCACAAGAAAAGAATGTTAACATGGCAAAAGCAAGTGCTTAAAGGTTAGAAAATGCTAGAAAGACTGTTAGCTGGTAAACTAAGCTCCTTTATACCATTAGACAGAGTCTAGTTATAATTACAGGGAATCTGTTATTTAAATTAAGTATTTTTCCCCATCTAAGAATCCGTTTCTCCTTTTTCCTTCTTTTTCCACTTTAACTGAAATTTTAGAAAATACTAATGTTCTCCTGAAACACAGAAATATAATAGAAAATTTCAGGCTAAACAATTTGGCAAAATGATAAGCAGATAAAATCAGGGTACTCTGCTAGTAACTGTAAAGCAACCTTAACTTTAGTCACACTTCCCTGATCTAAGGAAGAAAGCCACACCAACATTTTCTGTGTCACTTCATCATCACTGAAGTGACACAATGTATCTCTGTGTAAACAAGCCAAACCTGACTTCATCAGGAAGAGCAGTATTCCCTGTCACCCAGACACAGATCTGTATAATCAGATTGGAACCAAATATCAAAATAAGGCTTTTAAAGAAATTTGGGCAGACTGTGGGTCTCAGAATTGTTACCATGGATTTGCCAACTGTTGAGTATGTTCACCAGCTGGGCCTCATATGATATGAAAAGGCTAGATAAGTATTTTTCAGATTTCAGACTGATTTTTTAATTCTTAATATTTTTGAAAGGCCCGATAAAGCAATGAAATATGATGGTTTTATAACAGAAAATTCCTGTGAGAAGCTTATTCTTACAATCACATCTAAATATCCCAGCTATTTGATAGACTATATCAAACTATAAAGCTTGCAGCTAACTCACTCGAGTAATGAAAAAGATGGATAAATTACTGATTAACCCCTCTCATTAATATCTGTTTTCATATACTATTACACAAACCTGAGTTAGAGTCTCTTGTTCATGTAGCAAAAGGAGTTTCGTTCCAGATCCTTCAACTCTCTGCTCCAGCATTAGGGAGAAGTGTTCAATACATTTGATGGAAAGCTTTTCTTGGAGTGTTAAGATGACATCCTAATTAACAAAGGATTTATAAAAAGTGTTTAAATTCATGAAGTGCTTGGGACTCAGTTCTTCACTGCCACTCACCCTGCATGTACCCAGTACATGGTAGAAGCCCAGGCTTTGTGCCTGCTTTGCACAAGTTTCCAGGAAATCACAACTGTTCATTCAGGGAAAAATCAACATCTTTATAATCAAACATCCCCAAGATGGTAACAGATATGAATGTGAGAAATACATCAGTGGGATTGCTGGGAAGGGACAGCATTCTGTTGTAGTTTAACATGTAAATAATATTAGAGTGGCCCTTAAATCACATCTGTCTCCCTGGAAATAAAATCCATCAGCAAAGGAGAGATGGTCTTATCACTATTCTCTTCCCTTTGTTGGGGCCATGCCATCAAGCAGACAAACCAAATTTATATGTTCAATAACAACAACAAAAAAAATAGGTGAATGCCCTTTATTTGTTCTTATGGCAAAGGTTTTTCTTGAGTTTTAAATGCTGACAGAAAAGTCAATGATGATGATACCTGTGCAGAACAATAGCTCTAAATTGATGGACCATATCAATTTTTAGAAACTCCTGATTAGCTTTTTTGATACTGAATTATGTCTAAGGATAGTTAATTTGAGAATGACTTTATCTAAAATAAAAACTAAACAAACCTATTCACAAATCCATTCAACTAATCCCTACCTGCCTTTCATATAACGCTTTTTAAATGTATGCAGATTATTAATATCATCTGTCAAGGTATCTTTTACTTTAGTGAATGCTGTAGGAAAAAGAAATACATAATAAGTCATCATTTAGAAATAGTTTCACAGTATGCTGGTGAAAAGATTAAAACATTTTTTTCCGTCTGAAAGATTTTCAGATATACGTAAGTATCCAGATGGACAGGACTTACTAAAGAGATCACGACGAATTGTAATCCAAGTGTTTTAACATAATTTAGGAAGATTAATTGATCAATTACAGTGTGTTTATGGAAAATCAAGACCAAACTGGTGGAAGGATAAAAAAAGGTATGTGGGAGGACGGGGACAACCCTCTACAACGTATAGAATATAAGACAGTATTAATGAATTGCAAGCTATCACTCTAAATAATGGAGGCTAATATTATACTACTCTGACTAATGGGGAATTTATTGCTTATACGTGAAATCTACTTTTATTTATATTTCTAAACTATGCTAAAAGACTGTGGGCATAACAGTAACATGAAGCAGCATAATACTAAATATAAGCTTTTAAGAGAGGGTAATAATGGCATTGCTTTCCACCGTGAGCTCTCTTGGACCTTTTAAAATATGAGGCTAAGGCATACAGCCTCTGAATTACTGTACCAAAGTTTTTGTTAGACATCCTCTCATCTGACAACTTAAGAGTCAGCCCAGCTGCTATGACCAAGCAACATGGAAAGTGAGGACTGCAGCTTAGGTACTGCTTGCACCCTCCTTTTTAAGTGGTGAACTACTGGACTGATAGAGGTGAAAAAACCTGCATTTACCTTGACTCACCTGGGGCATGTCTACTTCATCTCACTCAAGCAATGAAGCAACAATCCACATCCACCTATCTGCACTGAAGAATATGCACACATGCAAGAATATGTCATTTACAGCTGTGCAGGCCTCAGAATATATAACTGCCTGAATTAGATGCAAAGGAAATTATTCCTACCAATAGTCAAAATGACTAAGGTCAAAGCAGGCTTACAACATCAATACAGCTAGGTAACTGAGGCCACATGGGTATCTGTGCCAGTGACTTCATATTTGACATTTGGTCTGATAGTACCTGACACATCCATGACAGAACTACCGAAACCTAATGTGATGGCCAAAGACTGGTCTTCAGGGGCAAAACATCCTGGAATAGGTTGATTGTTCATATGCTCATAACAGAAAATACTAGAAAGTGGGCTTGTGTGCCTTAAAAGGGTATGGAGACCTCACTAGCTACATGACTCATGTCCTCTATTTCTTCACCTAACCAAATTTTCAAAGGGACTCAAGGAATTCAGTATCCCATGGATGTAACCCATGGATGGAATGCTTTCAACCTACGTTACCTGCATTCAGTTTATGCCTAAGGCATATCTGCTACATTTATTAACAAATGTGGCAGCTCATTTTTAAGCGTGACTTTAATGTCTGTTTTACTGGTGTGACTTTAGTGTCTGTTTATCAGACTGGAGTAAATTTCTTGTCTGCCTTAATAATAACTCTCCTTGCTGCTCTAACTGATTGAGCATGCTGCTGAATCATAGTGAACAAAAAGGCAGCTTTTCTTCAAATATTCCTGGTTTTACAATCCCTTAAAACTAGCAAAAGCTGGCAATGCAGATGAGAACCGTAACCCCAGCCTTCATCGATCATTCCCACCCATGCACCTCTCATGTCTTGGTGTCCCAAGTGTGCATGCAACCATGCAGTGAGCTAGATTTGGTAATCAACCCATGTGGAAACTAGCTTCCCCAAACAGTAATGCTTGGGAGATCAGCAGCGTGCCCAACGGCACTAGTCCTGCTGCTTACCACGCTACTCCAAGGCTCTCAGACACACTGATGATGCCTCTGATTTAGGAACCTACATGGAACAGTGTCACAGACATTCCCCGGCAGACTCAGTTTTGTGCCAGGGCTTTATCTTTTTATTTCTGCATGTGAAATGTGCTATGGAAAGTGCAAAGGGCACTGCACTGAGGTGAGTAATTCATCACCAACATAACCCTACAACATCCCATCCTAAGTTCACTGAATGATAAGCTAGATGATATTCAATCAGCAACCAACATCTTAATGTTCTTTGCTCCTGACTTTTGCTGACAAATCACACTAGTGTTTGGCAGCATATCAAAATGATACAACCACACAATTTTGATTATGCTCCAAGCACATTAAAATGATCACTTCTTCTTCCCTGACAACAAAATATGTTTTAAGCAGCAGAAAAATGGACAAAATCATCATTATTTCTGAGCTAAGAGTCCAGCCCCAACTGAATACATCAGTAATTTTGTTCTTAAAGCATTCCAAGTAAATGATAATTACTGGAGGTCTCCTATCAAAGTATAACTAGCTTACCTTTATTGAAGTGCTGCAGTCAAAACGGAAAGATTTGGTTTGTCCATTTTCAAGATATACCTTTAGAACATTTGGCATGAAAAGAAGTGAGTTGTCCTTAACTGTTTCCTGTCAAGCAAATTAGTGAATCAGATTACAACATGCAACAAGAGAAATATAAACGTTGTTCTATAAAGAAGTACATCATTCTGATGGACAGGCAACAACTGAGAAGGAAGGTGTTGGCCCAAACTGAAAGCAGAAATATCAATGTCCTGGAAGGGTCTAGCCATGCTCATTACAGCTGCCCTCTACAGGTCTCTGTCGTGGAAAAATATAAATTTTCACATACATTTTATATCTGGCTTGGAGTACTGTCTTTCCCTAAATATCTCTGACAATAAATATTACCTCTTAACTTGAAATATTTTCAATAAAACAGAAGAATGGATTACTGTTTGTCTGAATATAGTGAGATATTTAGCATCTTCAATCTAAAAAATGGAAACTAGAGTTTGTTAGTAAAGATTACAATCAAGGTGTTTTACATTTTCTTTCTAGGTGAATATTAAATGCTAACATCTTTCATCATTTAAGAAGAGTAACATATAAAATTGCTACTTAATTTGATGAATCATAACCAGTATAGCAAAATAAAGAGGAAAAAGGAAGTGAAACAGAAACAAATCTTGGAGGTTTTCCTTTGCTTATTTTTATTTTAAAAAGCAGAAATTGCTATAGAAAAAAAATGAAATATCAATTTAGGTTTGGAAGAGAGTTGGCTAAAGACAACAGTGTGGAATGATGCCCTGGCAAATTATGAAAATGAGCTGGGAGTTCATGTCTAAGGAGTTCATTGCTTCTCAAAGGGAGGCTGATGTTGCCTGAAGTCTGGGAACAATAGTTTCAAGGAGATAAAACAAATTTTAAAGGGGTCTGTGAGGTAATCTTAATCAGTTTTTCTGACATAGTACTTCTCTTGAGCTTATGGGTTTTGTGAAAGCAAAGTTGATCTGAAAAAACCAACAAACAAGCAAGCAGTATCAAGACTATAAAGACAAACATATGTGCTATCATTACAAAATGCATTCACTAGCATCTCAATTTTATTTTAAGGGGTAATTTTTTCATAAAATTATGGGCCTAATGAATTTAAAAAAAAAGATCTTTGGAAAACTTCAGAAACAGAAAAACCCTTCCCTT
The DNA here is from genome assembly GCA_013397815.1 of Aleadryas rufinucha. Taxonomy (NCBI): domain Eukaryota; kingdom Metazoa; phylum Chordata; class Aves; order Passeriformes; genus Aleadryas; species Aleadryas rufinucha. The sequence goes on along the minus strand of VZTH01002424.1, from coordinate 33,807 downwards.
TGCAAGCCTGTCACTGTTGCTTCTACCATGTTGTTTCTACCTCCCTTTCCAGGCTTGAGATGTACCTTTGGATGAAATGCTCAATCCTTTCTGGGGTTAAATAGATGAATACTCACCGACACCTGGCCATTGATAATTACTTCTTCAGAGAAGCGCACTTTGACAGGATTGGACTTCAATCTTGCCTTTTTTGCAGCACTAATAAAAGCTGATTTAGGAGACTGGAAGAAAAGATGATGACAAGATGTATCACATAACTTCAAATTAAAACCTTTATTTTCTTTTTCAGTTATTCCCCCTGTTTCCTATATGCTGGGAACTCCATGCATACAGCAACATTTTGTATACAAAAAAGTGGAAATACAGTCAAACCATAATGCATCCTGAGGTAATATATATGTACATACACATAAGGAAACACCAATGCATACTGAACATACTGAAAATTATCCCACTGTTAGACTGGAGTGATGAGAAGAGCTCTCGGCGTACACACAAATTCCTGTAGTGCTCCCACAACGACTGCTGTCACCCAACCTTGTCTGCATGAACGGGCACTGACCAGTGACCTACCAGTGACCCTTCCTTCACAGACTGAATGGAAAATCTTTGCATAATCTGTGATCTACTGGATAGACATACACACAAATTTTGCCAAAGAAGTGTCTGGGAGGTCTCCAACTGCAGTGGCATCTCACTGTATTTGTCCACTTCAAAACACAGGTGAAAACCACCAAGAGGCACCTGCAGACCAGCGGGCTTCCCCCAAAGGTATCCCTTAAACACACCCTGTGCAAGGCATGCCTTCAATAGGTCAGATATGTTGTAGGGCTTCATGGATGAGAAGTGTAGAAGTATTCTGAATCTTGTTCTGGGACCTACTTGACTTTTACCTACTACATTATGCAATGGGTTCACCTGTGATCAAGTTTTCAGCCCCTGGAAAAAAAAAAGATCTCCTCACTTGAGAAACTTGACTAACAACTCCCTTTTAGTAACGAATTAAATATTCACAGTCAATGGGATTTCCATTTTCAGCAGCAGAAGTAAGAGTGTTTTATTCTCAGGTCAGTTACAAACACAGTGCTTCTGGCATTGCCTCACTTCATAACCATGATAGTGGGCAATGGAAGACTTTCTCACTTTGGCTGAAAGTCACTTTTGGGCCAGGTTTTGGTCCATTTTTTCCAGAAAAATATGAATTAAGATTTTCAGAATCTTACTCTAAGTCCTGAGAAGTGGCCTTACTAGTTTTGAATAAAGACTTAAGTCATGTTGGTTTGCCTGTGAGAAATAAGCAGAGGCACGAGTGGTGATGATCAACGTGGCATGACAGCTGTCCTTGCAAACATGGGAAGTCTTGTTGCCATCACTCAAATTTTGTCTCATCTAACAATCTGCAGGAGTGATGGAGTAGTCCAAGGCTATGTGCTCCTCTGTTTCTGTCTCTGATCTCTGCTGAAACGGCTTAAAAAGTTATTTTCTTGTGATGCAGAAGCCTTGTTTCTAGTAACTAGCAGGAAGAATTAGCTAGTCTCCAGCTCATTTCTGCATTGCCTCTAATCTATTATTGCATTGAAAACATGGTAACTATTACCATAGGCTCAGTATCAACCAGTGAACAAGGAACAAACACTGCCACATTCTCCCAGGAAATATCAGAGACATCCAATAATTCCTGAGGCACAAAATAGAATCAAGAAATAAAAATAAATGCTTCTTCACTTTCACAGTTCTTTCTTTCTTACCTCTCTAGCACATATGACCACACAATAATCAATATTTGTAAATAACAAAAATTTCAACCCCATGAACAAACTAAGCCCAGATTCTGGAGTCAGTGTTGAAAAAAGTGGAAGGTCCCCAGAACTTTTGAAACAACCACAAAAAAAAGAGGAAGTTAAAAAAGGATAAAATAGTGTCTCAGGGCAGGGGACCCTGTTGACTTTTACGGCAAGAGGGGAGAACATGGAAATGCTGAAGTAGCTTACATATTGTACTCTGGAGATGAATTCCTAGAAAGACACAGTATAAAATAGTACCATGATTAATATAACAGCTCCAGAGATGCCTTCTCCAATTTCCCTCCTCTCCATGTAGTCCCCTCTGCAGTAAGGGGGACAGTCTATTTGGCACCCAAGTAACAGACTGCTAACTGTTGATTCCACTGCCACAGGGTAGCACAGCTGCAGGATTAGGCTATTGGCTTTCCCTTGCAAGAACAGGGGGAAAAGAGTGGCTTTCACTTACTGTTCTTGCTGAAAGAAGCTTGGTACTGTTGTTTGCTCTTATTACAGATGAATCACCAGTCTGGCCTCTCTAAACAGGCAGACTGCCAAATTTTTTCTGGATTCTGGCAAGGTTATTCCCATACAGCAAATTTGGCAAACCACTATGTGTCCCTGTCGCTCTCTACAACCTCTTTCTTTTCCTCTCTACAACCTCAAAAGTCACTTGCAGGAGGCATAAACACTTAAATTATGTTATTGAAAAAATGCAATGGGACAGTTCAGGACAACTAAAGATTTGAACACATGTGAGTTCCTGAGAACCCCTCTGGGATGTGGGGTTTAATGTACACAGTGCACAGCCAGGGGAGCACACTGTGGTCTACCATAAAACATGGGGCTTCCTTCCATTTCCACCTTTGCTGTGGTGACATGGGAAGGACTCTGGCCCTTTGCCAGGCACTCTGGGTGAGCCTGGAGCAGATTGTTTTCCAAAAAGCTCCAAACTATAAACCACGGGTGTAAGAAAATGAAACAGCTGTGCCAGATATTTGGGAGAATATTCTCTGCTGGTTAAAGGTTTGAGTAATAGCATAGCTTTTGCATTTAATTGCACAATGTCATTGTTTCTACCTCTGCATCAACTTGACACTTGACATTTTCTCTTTGGGAAGAGAAATGTTTCCAAAGGATGTGCAAATACCTAGGAAAACCGTTGGGTTTGATTGTCGGAACTCGCTTGTCTAACAAAGCCTCTGCAAGATGATGTGCAGCTCTATTCTATTTTAATGTCTTTAGGTTTGTAGAAGAATGCTATCACTTAATGATTCTCACAGTGCCAGGTTCATTTATTTCTGATGCTCTGTTTCAGCCAAATGGATGCCATCATCCTCAGTTAATGACCTTAAGCAGGAGGTGTTTACTCTAATGCAGAACATCTATCACTGTAAGTAAAGTATTTGCATTGTCACAGATAAAAAACAGCTTAATTAGAGTGACTTCTGCAAAATGAGGGCACACATTTTAACAAGGAGTTAAAATAACTCAAACCCCCCCAGACTTTACTCTGCATGACCTAAGCCCTATTTCCTATTAAAACCTCAAATTTATCAGCATTTTAAATAACTTTTACTTGTTTACACAGAATTCAAAGTAAAAAATCAGCTGATCATTTCAACACTACCTAGAGAAACTGCTAACAAGGAAAATGAAGCATTGCACAGAGATTTACTTGGAGGAAATAATAGTGAAGACCTAGACCCTACTTTGAACCCTGCTTATAGCAACTGCGGTCAATGGGCATCCCATCACCAGGGTCAAACCACAAAAGATTGCACAGAGGACTTTCTGGAAAATGTTACTTTCTCATTTTCTAGACTTCTCAAAATTAGATCCTGTATTTGTCAGCAGCATTAGAGTGGGTCATTTTTTGATAGATCTTATAAATAATATCCTACATTTGAGGGAAACTTTTTGGATGAAAATAAAAATGTCTAGTGCTTCGTGCACTTCTGCAGGTAAACTATAATTTGGGGGAGATTGGAAGGGAAGTGCTTTTTATTTGCTGAAAAAGCCCCTTTGCTCTTGCCAGTAGAGGTGCTGCAACAACAAAACCCTTACTCATTTCCAACAAAAAGAAGGATTTAGTAGCTAGAAGAGCACAGCGTAGTACTGAGCTATCATAAAAAAATAAATGACACCAGTATAGGACAGTCACAAGGTCAAAAAACAACCTGCTCTATGAGAGTAAGCATCAAAATCAGAAATACTTCATTTAAAACTACAGAAATATTGTAGTTTTTAAATAGCCACAGAGTGTATATATGCAATAAATTTTAAGCTTGTTACTTAAAAATAGTCATTAGTTTAATATAAAATATTAAGTTTGCTAGAAAATAAGGAAAAAATTGCATGAGTGAAAAAAATGTGTTGACTTTTTGGTTCACCCCTAACACCACTTACAAGTGCCAAAATTTAACAGGCAAATAAAAGCTGAGTAAGAGGAAGAATCAAATTTATTAAGTGGAACAGGACATAATGCCCAAAGGCAAACTAAATATGGTAATTCATAGCTGCGAACAAGGCTGAAACAACTACACTGGCTCACAAGAGCATTGTAGAAGAGCAAGCAGGGACATGGAAGAAATAATGTGGAGAAGTTTTACCACACAGTAATTTGTGATAACCACATGGCACTGACAGATCATCATTGGGAGTATTTCTTTGTTAAACTCTTGGCACAAATTTAATTGCTGGAATAGTGGTCAGTTCTGGGTTCTCTCTTAAAAAGTTGGCAATCTGTCATAGATAACTGTATTTTATTATTTGTATTATTTATATTTTACCATTTTTAGATGGTAGTCACAGTCTGATCATTAGTCCCATAGACTCTCAAGTAAGATTGTTGCCACAATCATTATGATCTGTAAATATTATTTATTGTAGTTTTTCTGCAACTGTTGTGCCTCAGAAGTATAACCAGACTTATAACAAGAAGCACCTCTTTCAAAACAGAAGATCCTATCTTTTTCCAGTTGCAAAACTTAATGCACTAGATCTCAGCTGGGCCTGGACTTCATCCAAGGAGCTTAAGAGATTAATCATGAAAGCAACCTATCAAATGATCTCTGCACATAAAATCTGAAAAGGTATCAAACAGGCAAGTTATTTAAGTAATGCTTAAAACTTAATAAGGCAACAATCAGAATGATAGTTCATTTACGGAATAAAACAGTCAGAAATTATAATCAAATGCCATACTTCCAGAAATCAAAACTCTGAACTGCTTCAACTGCTTGAGCTACTTGGTGACCTCCTTATGAGCACTGGTGATAAGAACTCCTAGCAGAGATTTGTAGACTGGTGGAAAGAAAACGCCTAATGCTTTGGTTTGGTCATAATTAAAATTAAATTTTAATGCATTTTAATGTGCTTAAGCATTAAACAAAACTGAATGCATTTAAGCAAAAAGGACCTGCAAAAGCTTTCAAAGACTACTAAGTGAACTACAGAGTACTACAAATCTAGATTGTCTTCTTTCACCTGCAATCGTAAAGGATGGTTACTTAAATGCAAAACCAAAACACACTCTAAATTGCACAAATAAAACCAATTAAGAAATAGCACTCTTGTAATCCATCTTGGCAAATATTTTTCCTGCAATGGTAGAAGGAAAATCACCATCTAAAAAAGAGATCAATGAAATATTTGTAGAGATGTATTTCTGTCAAGAATGGGGAAGAAATTCAGTCTTTATTTAAAAGCTCTTATTTTCTTTTGTCTGGTTTCTACTTCATCATTCCGGTTTTATTGGCAAAATAGTAAAAGGAAACATGGAGGAGGAAAAATTAAAGAAATGGAGAAAATACATGTGCATCATAATTTTTGAAGGCATGAATGCTGTTCCCAAACCATAAGGCAAACTGCATTTGTCAGAGGATCCCCTGCAGAGAAGACCAGGACAGGCACACAGCTGGCGTGCAGCAACACCCAGGGCTTGCAAGGCTGAAAGAGATGTCAACAGGCTCAGGCACTACTGACAGCAGTGTTGTGACAGTGTGAGGGCCAGCATGGACCAGATGTTCAAAGTGACTCAGAAGTACCAGGGCAACTGCAGCCCAAAGTTTGCATAAACTGAGGGGCCTTGCACTGCTTCAGGGCCAAAACTTGGCTGCACACACTGGCATCATCCCAATTGCTCCACATCCCTACAGGCACCCTTGTTTCCACTGCAGAAAAACTTGAAAGTGGTAAGGGAAGGATGCTATGAATCAATAAGACCCTGGTCTGGACAGGTAGGGAGGTACAACAGTACTGCACAGACAAGGTCTGCCGGGTGCAACAGTCATGCAGTCAAGGCCCTCCCAACCAGTTCATTTCACTAAGCCTCCCACCTTGGGGGTAAAAATGGGCCAATTAAAGCTAGCACCAACATGCATACATCAATCTCATCTTCTAACTGCTCTGTGCGCATTCTTGGAGAGAATCTTCATGCCTACATGAGCTTAAATGTCCATCTCCCCCAAAACCACAAGTGTTTTGTCTGCTGAGGTAGAACTGGGGGACTCTGACAGACATACCAGAGTGGGGCAATACAAATTCATGTATAAAATGGGCACATCAGTCCAAATGGCTGACAGAAAAGTGTTTCAGTGCCATCCTTAGCTCCGTGACATCTAGAAGTAGTTCAGTTATTGATTAGATTTTTGTGCTACATAATGAGAGCAGCACATTCTGCTTTGTAAGGCTTCACACAGAGCTTGAACAAATAGCTGTGAATCACAGACTGACAGAATTAAAGAATGGAAGGGACCTCAAAGATCACCTCATTCCAAGCCCTCTGCCATGGACAGGGACACCTCCTACTAGACAAGGTTGCTCAGAGCTCCATCCAACCTGGCCTCGAACCCTTCCAGGGATGGGGCATCTGCAACTTCTCTGGGCACCCTGTTCCAGTGCCTCACCATCCTCACAGTAAAGAATTTCTTCCTAATATCCAACCTAAACTTACTCTCAGTTTGAAGCAATTCCCCCTTGTTTTGTCACTACATGCCTTGTAAGTAGTCTCTCTCCAGCTTTCTTGTTGGCTCTCCTCAGGTCTTGGAAGGTTGCAATCAGGTCACCCCAAAGCCTTCTCTTCTCCAGGATGAACAATCCCAATTCTCTCAGCCTTTCCCCATAGGAGAGGTACTCCATCCTTCTGATCATTTTGGTGGCCTCCTCTGGACTTGCTCTAACAGGTCAATGTCGTTCCTTTGCTGGGGATCCCAAAGCTGAATGCAGTGTTCCAGGTGAGGTCTCATGGGAGTGGAATAAAAGGCTGGAATCACCCCCCTCATCCTTCTGGCCACACTGTTATTGATGCAGCCCAGGACATGTTTGGCTTTCCGGGTTGCAAGTGCATGTTACTGGCTCATGTTAAGCCTCTCACCCTCCAGCACACCCAAGTACTTCTGGGCAGAGCTGCTCTCAATCTGTTCATCCCCCAGCCTGTATTGATACCAGGGATTGCCTTGACCCATGTGCAACACTTTATATTTGGTCCTGTTAAACCTCAGGAGATTCCCATGGGCTCATTTCTTGAGCCTGTGCAAGTCCCTCTGGACCTTCAGGTGTGTCAACCATCCCACTTGGCTTGGTGTCACTTACAAATCTGCTGAGGATGCACCTGATCCCTTTGTCTGTGTCATTGATGAAGATAACACTGTCCCATTACAGACCCCTGAGGGACACCATTTGTCACTGATGTCCAACGGGACTCTGAGATTTTGACCACAACCCTCTGGCTGTGCACATCCAACAAATCTTCATGCACCTAACAGTGCACCCAACAAATCCATCTCTCTCCAATTTAGAGAGAAGGATGTTGTGGAGGACCATGTCATAGGCTTTACAGAAGCCCTGATAAAAGATACCTGTAGCCCTTCCCTTGTCCACTGGTGCAGACACCCCATCATAGAAAGCCACTACATTGGTCAGGCAGGACTTGCCCCTGGTAAAGATACGAGGTCATGGCTTTCCTTCTTTTCCAGGTTAAAGGCTGGAGGAGAATGGTACCTGTGCTGTAAGTTCTTCCATTGAACATGCAGTGCACAATTTATTTGGGTTTCAGCTTCTCTTAGTACATACAGGCCTGCTCTCAGACCAGCAGCATAATGATAACAGATCACAGCACCTCACAGATGTAGTACTACACTTTGCTGTCCACTTCTAAGGACTACACAAAGCTGCACTAAAGCAAATGCCCTTTCTTCCCCTGACATTTATAGACAAGAATTAAGTCTGTCAATGGATGAAACCTGCATAAAAAAGAAAAGTAGGTGAGGATTTCTTTTCCCCCATATTATATATGCTCACTGTGACCTAAACCACTGGCTGTAAAACAGCAACCTTTAAAGGCAGTTAGGTTTTTTAATTTAGTTAGACCGGGCCTGCATTTTCATTTAAGGTGACTGATATTGATTTGATCCTAGATCACCTTCCTGACAGCAGTCTTACTGCAGGGTGGCAGCCCCTGCCTGTTTTTCCTATGGAATGCACGCTTTTCCCCCACAAATTAGGTGCAGTGCAGAGTGTCTTCTAGAAAGGGTGCAGGACAAGTAAATGCATGGCCACCTCGAAACTAACCAGAAAGGCTAATGACTAGTACAAAGACACACAGCACTGGCCAAGTTGCATTTGCAAGATGTACATTTTGGCAGCTTCATCAGATAAACTTGTTTTCAAGTCTTTGTGTCAAATCCACCTAATCTCTTATTCTTGCATGAAAATGATGCAATTATCCCTTGTTAATGAAAACTGCTGTGTATCAGACAAGGCAACAGGGAGCCAAATGGACCTGCTGAATCTGAATTACTCCTGATGCATGGCTGAGGCCCCTCAGCAGCCCACAACGTACACATGGCTGTGCACAGACAGATGAGCTTCCTCCCCTGGCTTGGCTTCTCCCCTTTTTTCATGGGAGACGGGTTTGAGCTCACAGGTCTTTAACCCACTCCCACAAACTACCGAGTGAGTTGCAAAGGCACGTCACATCAACCAGCTCTGGAGTGGGCTGCAGTTTCTCCCAATGCCTTCAAGGCAACCTCACGCGATTGCCTGTCTGTCTCTGCTCTCCCCTCACCTCCACAAGCTGGAGATGCAGAGCCCTCCCTGAGATAAGGCACAGCTGGTTTGCTACAGCAGTGTAACTCTGTGGGACCACGGCAGAATCAAGAAAAACCCAGGAGATGCAATGCACAAGAAATCAAAGCAGAACTCAGCATTCTGCTCTGTCACTCTTCCTGGTATGAGTTTAAAGACAATGTTATTTTTTAACTTACTTATGTCACCTTTGAGTTCAGGACACACTATTGCCATCTTAAACAGCACCTTTAATATACACAGCTCTTATTGCACTTCTTTCTTTTTATTGCACAGGTAAGGTAGGGACACAAACAGAATATGGGCAGAAAAAGAAGGTGCTGTGTTGCTAGGAAACTAATTCAGAAAACACTAACAATACTTACAGGGTAAGGTTGAACAACAGTAAGGAGGATCGATTCTTTGCAGCTTCTATAAAAAGAAAAAAAAATTAAAATCAAGTAAAGGTTCATACTTCTACTCACCACAGATAACCAGCTTTTCTTTTTAATGGAGAAAACTGCAGTAATATGGCAAAATGTTTATTACAATGACATAGCAGAGCAGTACAGAGATTAATAATATGCCAAAATAACAACAGATATTAAGAAAGAAGTTTTTTCCAAACTAACAAATTGAATTGGCCTAACTTCGCACTTTATGCTACAAACTTTTTGCTTCATCAGAGAAACCTGCATGCTGTAATAATGGTTGTCTCTAGAAAGAATGAAATAACCTTTGATTAATCGTATTAGTTCAGCATCTGCAGTCTACGAATTTCTTTTACCTACTTTACAAATGCAAGTCACTTTTTATATCATCTAGCTCTTGTACACTTCAAGCCTAATCTATCTGAAGACAGCAGTGTTTTCTTCAAAACAAAAATGAGGACAAAATTTAGCCCCCATTTATTCTCTAGCTCACCTTTTTAAATGGGTGGAAAAAGACTAATATTTGGTGAATTCCCCCATTAGAATTTTTAAATTTTTACAGTATTGCTAAGGAAGGTTTTTCTTTCCATTTAAACAGCTCTTCTTTAGGATGAAACTAGTAAATGACAAACATATCAACAGCTCTAAAAATCCACAACCAATTTATAGGAAAAAGAGAAGAAATTATTAGGAATCTTGATGTGATCAAGTGGTCTAGTCAAACGATACATATATTTTCACTCTTGGCGGGTAGTTGGGGGTGGTGGATAACTGGGGAAAAGTAAATGTAAAGTGAAGAAGAATGAGGAAAAGCCAATCATAGTCAACATCTCTTGTATTATCTGTTGATCAGGTAGTTGTAGTGGGTGATATTAGCTAATAAAAGGTCAGTTGCCATTTTGTTGAGATGGAATTAAATTTCTCTTGTTTTTACTACTTTCAAACACAAATTATTTATTTACGTGACTTACTACCTGGCTAAACTGACATGGAATAGATTTTGCATGCCTGACCTGTTAAGCAGAACTAACTAAAAAAATCATACTGTATTGATCTTATACAGGGTCACCTTACAGGCATATTCACACATGTGCAACTTAAAAAGCCAAAAGGCAAAAAAAAAAAAAAGGAGGAGAAACTGAAGGCAGAAAACTGATGTGGAAAGCCAGCCTCTACTTGATGAAGTCAACACAACACTGAATGCCAACAGGGATAACAAATTCTACTTTTATCAAAGTCATCAGTCATGTAAGGGGCAAAGTCTGATCTAATATCATGTAACTAAAGAAAAATTAGTTAGAGCTTCAATTTCCACTTCTCTTATTATATATTTGTACCATTACCACATTTTTTGGGAATCTACAAATGCATGTTAAGAGATGTAATTTATTTCGAGAATCTCACAGCATCTCTGTGCTATCTATCCAATCGTGACGGGGGTATTAACCCAGGCCTACAAGTAGACAGAAAGGCTCATAGCTGTTAGCTTGGGATAAACTGCAGCCCTGGGATAACTGCACCATGCCCAAATGACCTTTTCAATTACTTTCAACCCACTACTTTATGTTTCTCATGCTGTGTATGATTACCACCACCACTGCCTCCTGCAGTCCAACTACGTTAGAGAGTTGTCTTTAAAAACGAAAATCAGATTCTCCTGAAAATGTCTTTTGGCTCTTCATTATTCTTGGATTAAACCTGTCCAGGTGTCAGGCTAGGCAAGATTCATCCTAGATTAGCAAGTGCTTTCTTTTTAAACCAAAAGGTCAAAAGATATATTTTGTGGACAAGACTTTCTTACAGGATAAACACTTGCATTGGAAGGATGCTAGACTCTGCACCATACATTCAACATTTGAGGCTATAACAAGGCCCTTTGGATAATCTGGACACAAGCATGTTACACATTCAAAAAGTTGGCGTCAAGCACTACACACAAATCCCTCACCATTACAGTAAACATTTCCTATAAAACTCATGCTACATACAAAACACAGCAGAGTTACAAAAGAAGTATTTAATCATCAGCTTTTTTGATCTGCAGTACTCAGTCATGACTCCACCTCTTGTTTTAAAACTTTCTCAACTAATGATGACAGAACTTCGCAGCACAGCTCATTTTTTTTTACTTCTGATATGGCTGGCATATCCTATAAATCTATATGATAAACCTTGCATAGCACTGGAGACTCTAAATTGTACCATGTATTGTATTTGTCATGAGAATGGAAAAACAATGGAATCACTGATCGTGTGATCTCTGTGTTTTGTAGCTTAAATGTATGTGGACAAACGTATGTCCCCATGTGACAGTAGAACATACAGACAGTTACATTTACAGAAACAAGGTACATCATCACACTGATATGTGAGCTACTTCCTTTAAACAATACCTGAAACATAGTGGCAAAGGCTAAAAAAAACTGATTGCAGTCTTAGTTTCACCCTGAAATATCTTTCCTCATCTAAAATGTGACTAAATTTAAAAAAAAAAGAAAGCATATATTACAATTGTTTTATTACCTTTCATACTCACTTAACAACTACCTAATTATTTCTGTGCTCTTTTAGAGTCACTCAAGACCAAACATCTGCAANCACCCTGACCGACAGGGTGCCAGGTTGTATTCTGACTCTGTCAGTGATTTTTCTTTGTACTATTGCATTTATTTCATTTTTCCTATTAAATTGTATTTCTGACTTGGAGTCTCTCACTGGTTTGCTTTTCAAACCTTCACATCAGCTTAGAAAAGAAGTTGCTGACTTTTTGAGTGCTCTGCCATCTGACTGGCTAACATCAACATCGCAACAAAATAGCTTCATGCTTCTTTCATTTCCTGACATTAGAATCAAGTAGTGATAACAAGGCTAAAATCTGAAAAACTGTGATGGGAATTTGTGATTCATCTCTCCGTCCTTCTCCGTGTCCTGTGTGATGATTATATTTGTCCATTCTCACTACTCCTCACAGCTACTTAGGCTGCAACAAGGAGAGAATATAACATAGATGATTTGAGAATCAAATTATGTCTATTATAAAGGTTAAAGTTGCATTACTAAGTATCATCATGAACTACATGAGGCATTAACATTCAGCTACAATGCCAGCTTCTGTGAACTTGAGGCTGGAAATCACTACCTCTCTTCTGCTTCTTGCTAGCTGGAAGAGAGGAAGGGCAAAGGCAGATGAGGGACATGGGGGAATCTGACAGTATCTGAGCCAAATAGAATAAGTGGGTCTGTTATTCATATGCATCCTACAGCAAATATAGCATATAAATAGAAAAAGTATGTATGTTGCTCTTAAGAAGGAAGAATGAAAAATTATTGTTTATGCTAATTTTAAAGCTTTTAGCAATTTTACGTGCTAGAGGAATACTTGGTTTCTTTCCCACTGAAGATGAACAAATAAAGAATTAATTAAAGCTATAATAAATAATACAATTTTCAGGGAATGCAATTCAGAAAAATCTTCTAACCATAACTTAGCTGTTCCATTCACAATGAACAGTAAATTCTGAAACTCTTGCTTTGAAACACTTTTTCTCTGCTATTTTAAAATCATCTGTTTCAATTTGGGTCTCACTACTGATGAGAAAGGTCTGAATTCCACAATTTTGGAGTTTGACGCCATGATCTGCAGATATGCTTACACTACATTTTTGAAGTAAGGAAATGGAAATCAATGGGTCAAAAGCGAACTACAAAATGTAAGAGGTTACCTCAAATGCCCTATTCAAAGCTAAAGAAAGTGGAAATTATATTCAAATTCTAGCATCCAGGCTAGAGAAAAATCATTCAATGGTTGGATATCTTTGAATATTATGAATATTAACACATTATTAATGAGCAAAGAGTTTGCAAAGTCACTCTATTGTAGTGCATTTTTAATTACTTAACAGAATGAATCACAGAATCAGAGAAAGGTTTGGGTTGGAAGGGACCTTAACATAATTTAGTTCCAACTAAGGATCATTTTTATTTGAGCTGTATATACATTTGTACATACAACCTGTTTTACAGTGTTTATCTGNCTACTTCACAGGATACAACATTTATCTTCACCTAGGGAAGCTACAAATTTCACTTCCCCAGGCTTTTATAATGAACAACAGTTCCTGTGGAAGAGTTTTTGCCAGAGATCCAGGTAGACATATTTCCAGGGCTGGAGACATCTTCTGGAAGGACCTTGGTGGGACAGAGTAGACCCAATTTAAGGCAGTTTCCTCATTCTCAGCTGTTATCACACAGCACACACACAGAATGAGCCTCGAGGTCCTGTAATGATGCCAACCTGCCTGAGTTGATATGGGGAACCTTGATAAACTATCAGACAAACTTGGTATTCATGGACACCTGTGAAACAATGTAGAGGGATTCAGGGAGAAAGGCTTTAAGAAGGGCGTGCCTTTCCCCAGAGCTGTTTTTGTCACAGGAGAAGCAGCGCTGTGCAAACACAAACACCCAAGCTAAAAGCCCTCTGCACCAGACAATTCCTCCAGCAAGAGCCATGTCATGTGGGGCTCTTCCCTTTCCACTTCCAAAGGTAAGCCTGCAGCACACAAGCTACAGGCAATGGTTCCATGACTCTAATTAACAAGTACAGATTACACCAAGATGGAAGCCATGCTATTGTGGGCAGATCCCTTTTGGTCTTTTAATTACATCTACCCATAGATAATCACTGTTTTAGCAGCAGGTGAAGCATCAGACCTCTCCAAGCCTAGGAAGAGGGTATTCTCCAGAATTTTTTTCAGGTTAACACAGAAAATTATACTTTCTCAAGAGGTTGCCAATACCTGGCAGAACCAACTGGTGGAAGAGTGGTAATGGGATTTCAGTCTTTGCCTGTTCAGCTGATGTCTGAGAATTCTCAGAAGTCAGCTTCTGAGAAGCTGAAGAAGATCCCGTACACTGAGAGATGGGCATTCCTGCCATCACACCACACAGGCAAGGCAGGGTACACCACACACAGCTTTACATCCCCAGCTCCATCTCAGAAGACAGTTGAAGGAACGCAGCAGGTGAGAAGCATAGCAGGAGGCTCATGAAATAAGGTACATCACCACAGAGGTGAGGTCTGGGGTCCCAGTTTAGGGAGGACAGGTAACACTGCATGAAATATAGTTACAGAAGACGGGGATATGAGGCCAAGGTGCCAAGCTTTGGGTTCAGACACATGAAGAACAACTTAAGAGATGAACATCAGCTTGGATACTGTTTTCTGGAGATGACAGAACACAGAACACAAAGATCATGGTGTTCAGGCCTTATTTTTGGAGATCAGGATGGTGCATTGTAATCCCTGGTATCAGAAGGCAGAGACATCACAATCACATTTGGAAAGTTGTGACTGCTCTGTCTACTGATGTTAATGATATTACCTGTCCTTAGCCTCGCTGTCAATGTAGTGAAATACTCCTGACATCCAAGCAACTTCAACTTGTGAACTCCTGAACCCTACAGTTTAATTTGCATAGCCTGCTGCTTCATAAAGTCATTAAAATTTAAGTCTGCCATCAAATATGTGAGGGCTTGCAACAGCAGAAGCAATCTGCACAAGAACCTAGGAATTTTGCAAGATTCCTGATTGAATGTCTGAGCCCTAAAAACTGTGTTAAGTAATGGATGCTTGAGACAACCATTGCCACATAAAGTAGAAAACATATAAGGATGGGATTATTACAACACTGCAGGATCAAACAGCAGCAGAAACACAGCTGAGTGAAAAGATGCTCTGATTCAAACATAAATAACTTCAATAATAGCATACTGAAAATTACTGTCAAAGCAAATTGTGTTTTGTATAAATGTTCTTTATTTTAAAGGCCTGGAATGGTGTGAAAATCAATCTTTAAAATTGTCACAGTCTGCTGCTGGCACTAATTGGAACTCTTGTTGGTAACCCCCATAAGGGGTCAAGGAGTGAACCTGTCTGCAGGCTGAATTAAGCTCTCTTCCTCTGACAGAAGTGCTCCCTTCAGATCAGGGCTGTGGCACACTAGTGGGCTTTCATACAGGAGATGCCATCTCAGATACCTCTGCAATAAAGACTTTGAGAATAAAAAAGTTTCCTGTTCTTTAAGACCATTCATCTGACAAGTTTTCACACGTACCAAACTCATACAGTTTCCTCCTGTATTAGCACTGAAGCAAGGTGAGGTCTATAAAGTTGTTCTTGAATTTCAGTGCTGCATGACAACTATATTTACCTCTTGTCAAAATAAGCCCTCCTCTCACAAATACTCAAAGTTTTCCAGTTGCTTATATTCTCAGCTTTAAGGCTGTTAAAACTTTGTAACTGAGTTAACAAAACATTGGTCAAACAGTAAATACCTGTGTGTGCTGTACAAGAGTGCCTTGGCAAGGCTACCTGAATACCAATTTGCTGTCTAACTCCTGAGCAATGTTACCTGCTCCTTACTACACTGGCCTTCAATTAATTCTGGAGTGCACTTCTAAGTATCAGCGATATGCAGAAAACTTGACATTGACTGAGGTGCCTTCCTTAGACAACCATTCTCCTACTTACACAGATTCATGACGGTCTCCATCAACCCCTCAGAGCACTTGGGGTTAAACTCCAAGACAAACAGAGAACATAGTAGGAGTTACTATCACTGGAGTTGTTTGATCTAACAGAAGCAGTATTTGCTCATTTTGGTCAAAGAAAACAACCAAGGGCTATATGAGCATGTGTGTGTATCCAATGGACTGAGACTTTCACCAAGTCCAACTGTTGGCACACCACTGCCAACACCATCACCACATCAATTACTTCACGCTGCATGAAGATGCCATGCAGCCAAGGAGAAAAATGTAGTGTTTATTCCCCTATTAATTAATTGTTCAGCTGTCCTCTTCTAATCAGACTTTCTACACATTAGTTTTAAAGGATCAAAGGCAGACAAAATGAGATAATATTGGTCTCTCAGGTCACTCATCCAGGCCAATGTTCCAGTGCTAGTTTTTCTATCATTAACTGCCAAAGTCTCAAAAGCTCTGAGGAAATGTTAATTTTCAAAGTGTAATGAAGAAAATGAATATGAGACAGTCCCAAGATGTCTACTGATGACACATCTTCAGAAATAGTTCTATGGAGCTTTAATACAATAATAGCAAAGTAAAATATTTACAGAAGAGGTTGGTCTCACCATGGAAAGGTCAGTTGTATTCTCCTGAAAATTTCTTGTCTTTATTTGTCAGACTCTACTGTTTCCATCAGACTGCAATGACTTTTAAATGGCATTTCCATGGGCATTTTGTGCAAGCCCTTTCAGACAGCTTCTAAGTGAGCTAAGTGCAGTTCTGTTCTCCAATTCTGCAGCTGTCCACACATAGACCTGGCAGACACACAACACCTGCCCACTGCCCACAGTGCTCAGGTACGTCAAACTCATGCAGTCAGTTTGGGTTCACTCATCCCTTGCACTGACACTCTTATTGAGGACATCCAGGAACCTGGACTATAAAAAAATACCAAGGCTGCAGAACAAAATCCACAACATGATAAATTCCAACAATTCCAAAAAATCCAACCCTATACTGACGTGACAGACTATGCTTTGAAACTGGTGACTGCCTCAGAGAATTGGCTCATGCCACTGAGACCTAGCAATGGTTATGAAATGCATTCCAATTACTTCGTCATTTCTTATGTTCAGCCTTCAAAAATTGAGCCATCATGATTTTGCTATAGCAGCATACATGTTCATATAAAATTTCATAAAAACAATGCTAAATGTAATAACAACATCCTTCTGTTTTCTAAAATAACTTCTAAATTTTTGTAAATATATATGGATGGTCAAACTGAATTCAGAGTTCACTTACTTGGGAGAGAGAAAGAAAAGAAATACAACATCTCGAGTTCTTCTCTGTACAGGTCTCTTATGTTCCTCTACATTATCTGAATTAGAATAAAAGAAACTTTCTTATGCTCTCCTGAATTTCCAGCACTTGTTTAGACTCCTTGATGCAGTCACACAGTCTCTTGAATTTTTATTTCAATAGTGGAAACAGAAAAAATAATGAAGGTTAAAAACTGAAGGACATTATAAGACAACTTTTCAAACCCTAGAAATTGGTGTTATTCTATTCATTTATCTCAGTGTACCACAGAGATTAACAATATGATCTAGCAATTGAGAAGGATTTTTCAGGGAGTAAATGTAATTGTAATATTCACACATGAAGTCTTGTGGGTTTCCTCTCCTTTCTCTTAAAGAGACGCTATGTAAATTTTCATTTAGAAAAGAAATTCTGTCTTCTGACGGCTTATTTTTAATGTCTGGTTTTGCTGCCACTATGTTAGAAAGCAACAATCATCACTTTACTCAATAGTTTTTTTCTCTAGTCTGGATGCAGCAGATATCTCATGCCCCATGAGAAGGGAACGTTTTGAGTTAATTTATGCTGGGCTACTTCTCTTCATTTTAAGTGGTAGAGCAGCTTAAACTTAGCCCAGAAGTCAGCAAAAACTTCATGGCACATCTAATGGCTATTTTTTTCAGAAATGTATCTTTGTGCCCAGGTTAAAACTGCACTGATGACTGAACAAGCAACGTGCAGCTCTGCTGTCAGAAACCATCAATCCAAAGCCGGACTGGAGAGTGACTGCTTATGGATTTGAAGGAAAGTTCACTTGCTGGGATGGTCACAGCATCCTCTGGAGCAAGAAAAGCGACACTGCTGTCTTCCACAATGAAACCCTGCCTCTAGCAGAGCTCTTGTTTGCCTGCCTAGCCTGGACAAAACTTAGGCAATTGATATACTGATATTAATATAATGCAAATACTGCTTTGTTAGCACTTCTACTCTCCCAACAGTTTCTCCCCTACTCTGATTTTTTTCATAGGTGGACATACTTCGGACAGAGAAGATCTATCACACATGCTGATGCAGAATTTTGTATAGTTTTGTATAGTATATTCTAGATACTATGGCAGTTAAGAGATCAATAAAAACAATTATTCAATGAAATGCATTATCTAATGCCAAACATTGAATACATAATTAAAGCAATGAATTAAAATAAACACTAGTATAACTTCCTGTTCCTTGCTGAGAAACAAGGAAATCACATACTCTAGAATTATACTTCAAACTGGAAATAAGAAACTAAAAGAAAAGATAGTTGAAGATGTCAGAAACTGTAGAGGAGCAATGCTGGTATCTGTACAATTGCAAAAGAGATTTATGGGAGTTACATGTTAAAGAGGACAAAAGATCACTAAAGATGAAAAACTCTTACAGATATTTTTACTGTGTGACAAATTAACCATAATCTTTTAGGATCAGAGCTTCATTTTCATTTGTACTGAAGCATTAGAAACCATTACTGCTGCTATTCATAATCTGTACGGCACTGGCATTTTCATTTTCACTTTTGGGCATTGTGTATGCAGTAATGAAAGGTCAGGCATTCACACACATCCTTCATTCCTGCAGCTATTAAATTTTTTCTTTCCCTTAATGCTTTTCAAAAAGCAGAACATGAGATAAATTTTGCTGATTAAATGTTAAATGCTTTAGGATCATCTTGTTTTAGAGAGTTATCTGAGTTTTTATTAATAATGCATAACACTCACTTAGGGCTATTTTGTGTCGGAAGTCCTTCACAGCATTATCTTAGCTCTAAGTAATTCAGCCAATAAAGAAAGAGAAATTAAGAAGAGGAAGATACATTTGGAAATGAGATAAAGCTCTTGAATTCTGAAGAATATTCTATTTTCAAGCACTATATTATATACTGTTCTCAGTTCAATATTATTGGCTTTATCATTGTTTCTTAAAAAACCCACATTCATTCAAAGAATGATGGTATTTTTCTTTCAGATGTCTGAACACTATCACTTTTGCTTTTCAGTCTTATCTGCTTTTTTGGGACCAAATTATGTGATCCAATCTAAGAGCATCTCTATCCTTTGTTATGGAACACAATGCTAGAACTATGTTTTAAATAATTACAGATTGCTGGAAATGGATTTAAGAAGTAAATGTAGGAACAAAACAAGATTCATTCAATTCTTCATTAAGAAAAGTTTCAGCAGTCAGCGTCTTGAGCTTTGTAGGTTTTATTATTAGTATTGCTGTAACTATCATTATATTTGCAAGGTTAGACAATTGATGGATACTGAGCTGCAGAGACTAATGCAGAATGATTTTTGCTTACTGCATCTGGAATAGAAAATTGATTGGTCAGACGCCAAAGACATATCCATGTGCCACTGGAACAGTGTAAGTAATGGCAAATGTGATTTTATAATGATTTGGATGATCAGCCAAAGGGGCTAGACTTCTCAAGCTACCATGCACACAGCACAGTAATTCAGACAGCAGTCCCAAAGTGCAAACTCTTTGGCTATATTTGTACCCTCACACATTATTTAATTTACTGAAGAAGTAGACTAATACGAGAAGAAATTGAGACAACTTAACGCTAGACAATTAACCACTTGCTTCTGTTAAACTGCATTAATTAAAAAGTCCTGCCATGAATACATACCATATATCCAGAATGTTTCAAATTCAAAGGTTCATCCCCTTTTTTAAAAATTCATTTAAAGGAAAAATTTACTTATTGTGCTAAAGATGTGACTTTAAAAATGTATTCTCTTTAAAGCTTGGTCTAATCTTTCAAAATCATATAATTAGTTGTCATTTAATACATCTAAATATTTATGCTGGTTAACCTAAAAATGCATTTACACTGTCATACCCTTTATTTTTTTCCCTTTTTTGTATCACTAGAACCACGTAATTTTTTTTACATTTTTCTTGGGACAAAGAATCACTAGTATGAGTCTCACTGAAAAGTTACAAAGCAAAGGTATGCTGCTCATAAATGTGGTCCTTGAGATAAAACTTAAATTATACTTAAGCAGAAATTCTTCCTTGATAAATGCAAATATATTTTAAATTATAAGGGGGGAACGAATGTTTGAAAAAGGGGGAAGAAAATTGCCCTGCAGACACAAACCAAGCATTAAATGCTGAGTGGTTGTATTCTTCTATCCACACAGAAAATGAAGACATAATTGCAGTGCAGTCGGACACAGAGATGTGAGCTCTAGTCTACATGGGTAACACCATCAATAAAAATACGATGCCAGTCTCTTCAGTATCAGTTATAAAAACGCCCACGCTTGCCGAGCCAAGCCGATGTTTCGGTATCCGCAGATAAAAGGCAGATTAAAGTTCGCGTGGGGACACGATTCACACACGTGCCGCGTCCCGGCCGGCCCCAGCCCACCGCCTTTGCAGCGCCGCCACGCTCTGCGCCGCAGCAAAAAACAAAAACAAAAACAAAAACAAAAACAAAAACAAAAACAAAGGTGAAAAATAACCACTTTATCCCTGTCCTCTCCTGCTCCTTAGGAGCTGAGGGTAACAGTCCGGACTGAAGGGAAGGACAGTAAAACAACTCTTTGCTCTTCCGGAAAACAGTAAGGGGGAGGAGGGAAGCTGTTCACGGGGGAGGTGAATACATAACTCACCACATAGCTGCAGCCAGAAGGTGGTAGGAGGGAAGATGCATACCGGTATAGGGGAAAAAGAAAGGACTGACTTGATGGGACTTGCTAAACTGATCTTATATGTATTTCGTAGATAATTTATTTGTGTACTTGTATTTGCTCAGCGAGCCTTCCGTCGCCTGTGGCTGACAGGGCGCTGCAGCTGCCCCGCGGGCCGGAGCCGCCGCTGCAGCCGGCAGGAGCGCCCGAGCCGCCGCCCTGCGCTGGGGGCTCCGACCGACGGCGCTGGGGACAAAGCAGCCCTGCCCTGGCACAGCCCCTGCCCGGGAGTGCCACAGCCTCTGCTCCCGGCATCGCTGCTCTGCCGAATCAAGCAATTATTTGACACAAAACAATAAAGTGCGTCGTCTTACGCAAGCCCTCTCTAAGCACAAGCCATGGTAGGGAAGGGGCGAGGGCACAGCGCTGCTGCTGCCTCTGTCTGACGCTCTGAATCAGTCAATAACTATCTCCCCTGGGCAGAGGCCGGCACTGTCAGCGTGGGCTGCGCTCGCTGCCGGCAGGTCTCTGGGATGGAGCACAGACACAGCTGTGAGCTGCAAATGAGCCGAGGTGAGAGATTGCAATCGAGGAGCTCTGTCGGTCCAGCCAGCACGACCAGCCACCCCCCGCACCCATCCAAACAGGAGATTCACCTCGAGCTGTCTCAGGGCATGAGGTACCACAGCTCAAAGCACTTCTCTAGATGCTTTCTGAAATCAGAAGGACAGCTGCAAATAGCTTCTCCCATCCTCAGCATGGCTATAGCCAGCTAGTTTGGGCTAAAGGCCCAGTTTTAAACAGTTGGAGCTCATAGAGGTGAATTTTCAATCAGGTGTGAGAGAAGTTTTATTGCTCAGAAATTACCCTGGCCTGTCATACACACAAACAGGCTCTGAGGGCTGCACACGAGGTTTTAGGCACCTTGACTCAGCTACCTGGGCTTTGGATGCCGCAGGACTTGCTCTTGTAGTCTGATCCAACTCATGTACGCTGCATAAAAATGTATCCTGTATTAGCCACGTAAACAACTTCACCAAGTTTGAGAAGTATGCAATATGCAGGTGTCCTTCCTACAGAATAACTCCTATAAAGAACAACCTTTGCAGTCTGCAGATTTCTTGTCTTGGATGAACATCCCATTCTCGCCTTGAACAGCTTGTACTTCTGTTTCATCCATAGTATGTTAAGGACTTTCATTTAAAGCTAGTTCGTGAACTTTAGGCATCACAAATATCCCTCACTTCAGCTGCAATCATGAGATAAGCACAAAAAAAAGGCGCTTCAAAAATCTGCTTCGCTTGTACACACTGACAACAATCTATCTGTGCAAGAATAAATTCCTTGTTCCAAGGACATGCATTAAAATTCAGTTCTCAAAGGGGACATAGCAGCAGATTTAGCATGCAAGGATATATGTTTTTTAAAGGCTATATGTCAAACCTCGAGATTAAAAATAGACTTGTCAAAATTGAGTCTGATGGAAATCACTGTAACTGTATCTCTATGTTCCAATGGACATAATAGCCTTCATTACGTAGTCACATAGTAATTTTTTTGAGTCTCATTAGTCTGCAAATGTGATTTTAAAAAAGCAAATTAAATAATTATTTTAAAATTACATTTACTGCTAATGCAAAGTACCATTGGCTGGTAGATTATTTACATCTACAGGTCAGTAGTTTTTTGCATACATGTAAGTGAGGAGAACAGTTATGAGTCCATCTTCAGGCATAATTTTGGCTTTTAAGTCAGCAAAAAGAGGATGAGAGCAAGAGCAAGATCTAAACAGAGAGGTCAAAGGACACTGATGATGCATTTTTATCACCTGCAGCCCGAATTAGACACCAAATTGCCCACATGCATTTCACTAATTCTTTATGTCACACATGGCAATAGAAGAGTAAAAATAATGAAAAATAGTTCAAGCTTACTAATCTGTGATTCTACAGAAAATAATCCAACTACTAAAAATCTTTTAAACCTTGCAAATCCTTTTAAAAATTTTTTGTTTGGTTGTTTTTTTTTTATTTTCAATGTGCTTTTCATTCCCTAATTCTGTCCTATCCTATCTAAAAGATAACCTCAGGGCAAAAGCTCTCCATCTACAAAGGATCAAAAGCATATAAAGAAAAGAGGCAGGGGAGAGAAGCATGCTTATAGAATCAGACTCTCAAAGTTAATCATTAAAACGAAAACTGGAGAAGGGAGATCAGAGAGGTTTGAGAGCATTTATTTTATTTTCCTCCCTATACCCTCTCCCCAGCTGCAGCTTCCCAAGAATTGTTCAAAGTTTATACCTTCCCTGTGGCTCTTCTAAAGATCTGAACTCCAAAAGGAAAATTTCAGGACGGTCACCTGTGAAGGGGATCTTTGCCCTTCAAAATCTGTAAATTCACCATTTGAATTATGTACTATTCTTATTTTTAAAGGCGGTTATAAACAGGTCACTCTCCTAGTTCTTTGATTCATCCATTCATTGAGACCAAATACCTAACTTCTGCTTTGCAGTTCTGCATGCCGCTCTTGCCAATATCATTAACCTGTTCAGTCAGCCTGACACACCTCAGCGTTCTGGAACATGTGGTGGTGACGCTGTACTTCCCTCACGGTGCTGCTGCTGCCACCTTGTACATTGAGGTAGTGCCTTCCATGAGCAGAGGCCTAAAGACCTCCTTCTGTTCTGTCCATGGGCAAAAAATTCCAGGTGTTCCAGAGGCTACGTGTATTGCAACAGCTTGCACAACAAAGTCATTGGTTACTCAAAGCCAGCCACTGGAGATGCTTATGGATCCCTTCAGCTGTGTGACACCAACCTTAGACCTGCCACTCCTTTTATCCCACTCCCAAAGGGCTGGCTCTTGGAGAAGCAATGAAAGCAATGGCACACTCCCTCAGCTGCCTCCCTGAGCTTGCTATGGGGAGCACGGGCAGATGGGATGACTCCTCTCCAAGATGCAATCTTTTCTTCCTATGTCCTAGGCTGGGAAATACTCCAGCTGCTTCCGATGCCATTTACTGCTTGTCCGTCTACCAATTATTAAGAAGTAATTTGGTAAATTATACTACTCTGGAAACATAAGAGTACTTTCCCTTTGCAAAATAAGGGTAAGATCAAGACACAGTCATTCTCATTCCAAGGGAAATAGAAAGACTGACAACAACACTTGAAGAATCCATATTATATATATTCATTAAGGAGGTCTTTGATTATGCGTGTAGCCAATGATGGGAAGATTGAAGGGAAGAACCTACAGAACCTCTACGTTCTTATTGTGCTCCTTTTTAAGGAAAATTCAGGACTGTTAGGGAAAGTGCAGTAAAAATAAAGGGAGGGAAAAAACGTGCTTATGCTTTTTCTCATTAAAAGGGTTGTAGAAACAGATCTTCCCCAAGAAAGAATATTCTGTACCCAAGTCATTGTGTGGTCTCTCTGACCTTTCTCTGAAACAACTGGAACCAGGTCAATCAAACACAGCATGTAGCAATAAAGGACTTTGGATCTGTTTAGGCTTGGTTGTTCCTAAAGGGTTGTTTTCCCCTTCCAAGTGATTAGCTTTTTCATATAAGCTTGTGATAATCCTCACATTCAGAGGTTACGCAGTACAGACAGTGCTGACATTTTTTGTTGACATTTGCTACTCATCAAATTTCTCCTGAACTTCAGCAATCACCACTGAGGTATTTGTTATATGGAATGTAACTGTAAAGTTCTGAACAGAATGAACTTTCTCTGCACAAAATCCTCAGCTCAGGAAAGAAAATAAGTTCACTGCAAACCACATTACAATACATGCTGGAAAGAAGGGTGTTATCAATTAACCACATATTCTATTTTACTAATTGAAGTTTTAATTTAATAGGTCAGAATTTGAAACAGGGAGGCATTTCCGATTCTGCCTGCTTTGTATTTTCATCGCTAACACTGTACTGACATCTGGAAAATTAAACCAAGTAACTTAAGGAAAGTCAAAACAGAAACATGAAAGGCAATGAAATTTGATTTCAAAAACTTTCCCATTATTACAGAGAAGATGGTAGTGAAGATGCAGATAAAGATACTTATTACAATCCATCAGATAAATGGTCAAACAGCACATAACACTTGTGAGGAAGAGGATGAAGACTAAAGAAGAAGGGATGTGGCAAAGGCACGATCAACCTTTTCTCCCACTCTAACCTCTTTTGATAGTGTAACAGCCTCAGGGAAAAGAAGATGCACCGATTTCTATCAGAAACTTTATCTCAGTGCTGTCAAACTCATGCATTAAATAATGGTGTATCAAAGTCTACCGTGACTTCAAAGCCATGACGCCAGCTATGATAAACTTCTATCTTCTGTTCTTGCATTTTTGGTCTTTCTGAGCTCATGATTTTATGCTTTCTGCAGTCAACGGGACTGTGCTCTTCCACTTAAACAACACTGG
This sequence comes from Aleadryas rufinucha, assembly GCA_013397815.1. Classification (NCBI taxonomy): domain Eukaryota; kingdom Metazoa; phylum Chordata; class Aves; order Passeriformes; genus Aleadryas; species Aleadryas rufinucha. The sequence continues at coordinate 8,584 of VZTH01002424.1, read as the reverse complement.
GACTTTCGTCCATTCCCCTCAATACCATAACTCATAAAAAAGTACCTAATTTGGACTCATGAAAGAAACATAGAGAAAGGACTTCAAAAGGCCTGTTTTTTTTCAGCTCTGACATAAAAAAATATACTTTTTTTTTTTCTGTTACAGCTGTGATGTTGAGCAAGTGATGTTGAAGGGTTACTGCAAACTATGATAGCTCTCTGCTGCAGCCCATGAGCCTCTGCATCCTGCCCCAGAGATGCTGATGTGAAATTGCTTCAAACATACAGTGGTGCAGTGACAAAATGGTAGGAAAGTCAGTACACAGACCATTGTACTGAGGCACAGCACCATCACAAGCATTTTAAACCTCTATATGTTTTCATTTACAGGCTGGGGATTGAATAGATCAAGAGCAGCCCTGCCGAGAAGGACTTGGGGGACTGCGGATGAGAGACTGGACATGACCTGGCAATGTGGATTTGTAGCCCAGAAAGCCAAACGTGTCCTGGGCTGCACCAAAAGCAGCCTGGCCAGCAGGGCAAGGGAGGGGATTCTGCCCCTCTGTTCTCATGGATAGCTGCATCCAGCTCTGGGACCCCAAGCACAGAAAGGTCATCAACCTGTTAGAGCAAGTCCACAAGAGGCCACAAAGATGATTAGAGGGATGGAGCACCTCTCCTACATGGAAAGGCTGAGAGAATTGGGATTTTTCAGCCTGGAGAAGAGAAGGCTTTGGGGTGACCTAATTGTGGTTTTCCAAGACATGAAGGGAGCCTAGAAGAAAGCTGGAGAGAGACGTTTTACAAGGCATATAGTGACAGGACAAGGGGCAATGGCTTCAAACTGAAAGAGAGTAGGTTTAGACTAGGGATTAGGAAGAAATTCTTTACTGTGAGGGTGGTGAAGCACCGGAACAGGTTGCCCAGGAAAGCTGAAGACACCCCATCCCTGGAAATGTTCAAGGCCAGGTTGGATGGAGCTCTGAGCAACCTGGTCTAGTGGAAAGATGTCCCTGTCCATGGCAGGGAGGCTGGAATTGGATCATCTTTGAGGTCCCTTCCAATCCAAGCCATTCTATGATTCTATGATTTATTTACTACTGTCATTTGTTGTCATTTCTACAGTCATAAAACCTCATGCTCTAAAAACTCCTCCAGTGTCTCTCTCCTCTATGGTTCTGTTTTGCAATACATAGCATGACCTTAAAAATGGGTCTGGTCTACTTGAAATATCTAATTTTCATGTTGTGTTTTCTGAAAAAAACAAACACTGCCTTACTAGGCACAGTGTTTCAGAGACAGGAGAGTGATGAGAAGGTGAAAGGAGAGAATTAGGGGGAGTGATGGGAAAGGGACCTGCAGAGGCTGGAATGAGTTATCACTGGGAATGACATGTCACAAAGCCACCCCTTGAATTACCCTAGATCAAATAGGGAAATATTTTATTAAAGCATGTTATTCCACCATTTGTCAGCTGTATCTTAAAATTAGGAGGCTGCAAGTAGAACCACTACAAGCAATCCACGCAGTAATCATTAAACAGTCTGATCCAAACCCCACTGAAATCTACTAAAAGACTACCATCATCTTCAGCAGGCTTTGGATCAGTCATGTTCCTGGAGGATGAACATTGCTCCACAGTTCCCAGGAAAATGACGCACAAAAGCACAACGGACGGCAAAGCAACACCTTTACTGTTACTTTCAAAACACCTTTGTCAAATTTTCCCTTAACAAAGCCTTAAGGAAGTAGGGACTTCTTACCATAAAGCAAAGTCTAAGTATTTCTAGAAGCAGGCAGTATATATTTTAGCATGTATAGTTATGGACACATCATTTATAGGTTCAACATACAAAATATTCATCATACTTAGAGCTGTCCCTAAACAAAATGAAACAGGCATTATTCTCTGTGCCTGCAAAAGCAAATCCACCATGTATCTTTGGTAAACAAAAAATAGTTAATTTACAAAGCTGTAGAATTGCTTTATTTGCACTTGACTGTTTAATGCCCAGGAGTTTTAATAGGTCTGGCACTGACAGGATAGGATGAAACACCACTATCTCTGTATCATGCTTAATAATTGTAAAATGCTGTGTTTTATCGCTCCATTTACAATAATAAGAGTATTGCTAAACAATTATGATAACAAATGTATTTTTGATGGAAGAGCCACTGATGTTTGTCTTTATAAATTAAGCTAGTCATAAAAGTCCATGTTTATAATGGTATTACCTACTTTGAAATAACAAAACAGTCCACTGGTGGTGCATTATGAACACCTACTGGGAAATTCATGGTATCCTGCCTCATGCATCAGATATCTAAGTGAACAGCCTTGATAACAGTAAGCCATTCTCCACATTGTTAATGACATACATACAAAAGTACTATAATTATTCTAAAGCAGCAGCTGAAAGAAAAACTCTCATGGAGATATTGGTAATCTGTCATGAGGAGAGTACTGTGAAGACAGCAGACAATTCAAAATCCAAATATTCTTTGCTTGAAACAATTTAACTGTTCAAAAGCATCCATCAAATACTTATACAAGCACATATTAGAATAGTTTCCTAAAGTTTAGTATTAAGTCAATAGACTATAATTTCTGTGGAATATATGAAGTGTAAGATACAAAAATATTTTAAAAATGTACAGTACAGTAGCTATTCAAAGAAGTGACTGCACACTGCCCTTTGATAAAACATCATCTTTCTAATCAAGGGATTAGGAGTAATAAATCCCACTGTAAATAAACTGTTGCTTAAATAAAATCTAAGTTTTAGATCAGTAAATCCTATCAGATTAAGGCACTCATGCCTTAATCTTCACCACAGTACAACCAAACCAAATTATTACTTCTTCCTACTGTTTCTGAAATTCAGAGCTACAATTGCCAAAACAGAATTTCAGTGCAGAAAAGAAAAAAATAGTACTGAAGTACACTGTAAACTGTGTATGTTCAGCATTGTGTACCAGAAAAATCCATGTCATACTGTATTTGACTTCCACTGAAAAACCAGGTCATGAGCTCCAGTGTAATAACACACACCTCAAAAACAAAAACCAAACAAAAAAACCCAATCAAATAAAAGAAAGAAAGTAAAAAAAAAAAATTTTAAAGTCATGTCCTGTGTAGCATCAGTATCTGGTGGGCTGCAAGTCAGAAGACATCCAGCTGTAGGCAAGCCTTTGAAAGGCTCTGTGCAGCAATAAGTGCAGGCAGACAGAACACAGACATGAGTGACAGTGAACAAGAGCCCAAGAGCAGAAATTTACTGCTGTAAGAGAGAGCTACTCATTTTTCCACCTTCCTGGAGAAGTCACATCTTCCCAAAAAGGGCTGATAGTCCCAAGGGAGTAAGCACAGCTTCTTCAACTCCTCAAAGTCCAGGTTCAGGTATGAGATAGAGCAGTCTTACTACACAGATCCAAGACCAACACACAACTTGTAGCTGACTTTGTCCAAATACAAACTTCCCGGCTAAGCATTGTTGGTAGATGTTTTGTGAAGGCCTATGTTATGCTCAAGCTATACGACATCTTATCAACAGATACAAGATTATAATTTGAAGGCTTGAAAGGATGAGGAATGACCACAGCTCTCTCTATCCCTTATCTCTCTCAGTGTTATTAGCTGCAGTTGCTTAGGACTGGACTAGACTTTTTTTTTTTACCGAGCTGAAAAGGTACTTGCTATCCCAGTTTGTCATTGTTCAGATAAACCTGTCTTGATCTTTCCTGTACTTACCTAACTAGGCTGAGTTTCTTACATATCTCATAAAAGAGGAAACTTGTGGATAATTTTTGCTGCTCTTCCCAAACTATGTCCAATTACCAGCACACTTTCAGGAACGGACAGCACTGCAGACCTTCTATGGTTATATATAAAATTTATATTGCCTCCCTACTCCCACTTGATAGTCTTATCCTTTTTATATCCATTTTATATTCATTCTATTAGCTACAATGTACTGCTCTGAAAGGTCAGATTCAATGAATTATTTAATGTCGTGGCAAGCTGAGGCACGAAATGCTGCATCTTAACAGTGTCTAGAAGTTTCACCCTAGGCTGGGCTTCATTATGTGAGCCAAGGGGATCTAGAGAGGAATGGTCTCGATAGCAGCTTTAATCCACTTGCTCCGAGCAACAGGCAGTCACCCTGCACTTCACCTTGGCTAGGCTTCTTCTGAAGCAAAGTTTTTATTACCGGAGGCCATATTCAACACTCTACACTGGGAAATTGTCGTCCCGCACTTTGCAGTTCTGCAGTGTTTTCAGTTCTGTAAATAGTTTCTCACGCACTTTCTGTAAACATGGCCATGTTTTGCTAACCGTCCTTGATTGTTTTGCCTTCCTTTAGTTTAGGAGGAGTTTGTATGACAGACATTTCCATTGACCAGTGGAATTAAGAGGAGGAAAATCTCATCCTCCAATCCACGGTGGTTTCTAAGAACATATAAATAAACAACTGAGGGCAGAGGTCGGCCCTTTTTTCCTGTCCTCTGCCCTGGCTGCTTGTCCTGACAACCTGCATCTCACATGCTTATTTCGTGTCCGAGAGCGACAGAAAATAACACCTCCCTTGTAATGCCAGAACACAACTTTCAAAGCTCCTTTCCCTAAATTTCTGAACTTCCGGAATTTGACCAGCTATTGCCACATGACAGTGGTTCCATTAGCTAGAGGTGTGAAGACCCAGGTCCAGAGGGGGTCACAAAAATGATCAGAGGGCTGGAGCACCTCTCTTTTGAAGACAGGGTGAGAGAATTGGGATTGTTCAGCCTGGAAAAGAGAAGGCTCTGGGAAGATCCTATAGCACCTTCCAGTAAATTAAAGAAGGCCTCTAAGAAAGATGAGGACCAACTTTTTCTGGGCCTGCTGCATTAGGACAAGAGTTTTTAAACAAGACATGTTTAAAATATAAGGAAGAAATTCTTTACAGTCAGGGTGGTGAGGCACTAGAACAGGTTGCCCAGAGAAGCTATGGATGCCGCACCCCTGGCAGTGTTCAAGTTTAGACTGGAAAGGGCTCTAAGCAACCTGATCTAGTGGCACATATCCCTGCCCATTGCAGGGAGGTTGGAACTAGATGATCTTTGGGGTCCCTTCCAACACAAACTGTTCTATGACGTGCTTATTTTGTCATCTTTAAGTACCAGCTTTGCCATGACCTCCAGCTCTGCCCTCCTGAACACCTCAGCATCTCACAGGAAATGGAGCTCCAACTGTTGCTGCCTTACTTACAAAAGCCTCATGACACCAACAGCCTCTTCTGTAGTTGAGACAATCTCCAAAGGGATTAAATTAAGTGTAGTATGTTTATGTATCTTTGGCAAAATGTATACAGAAACTCTCTCTCTCTCTCTTTCCATAGGTAACCTGTATATGCTGTGAACCCCATAAAACTAGTAATATTCATAAAATTACAGGTGTTACAAAAATCCCCTATGTCCACATCTTTCTCTATTTTAACATGTATTTTCCTTGTAAAATAGAAATGAAACATAAATTTTTTTTTTCTACTGGAGAGAATCACAATGACGTGACAGAATTTGCACCTTTTATTTATCACTTTTAGGTAGAGATAAAGGAAATATTTCAAGGAAATATTTTAAAACTGTCTAGCAACTCTCCTTGTAACAGGTTGGCTGTACAAAGCATGTAAAATGGTCATGGCAAACCATATAAAATGTCAAGACAAGATTATGGGTAACATGAGCTGCAGAACCTCAGGATCTTGTTTCTAAGTAACACTCAAATCTCAAATCCATTATAATAGAGCTTTATGAATCATATTCCTCTCTCTCTCTTCGCACATGGATACAAACATGTGCAAATGCCTACATATGAATATAGAATACATACTGCATGCTTATGGCATTTTATTTGTCCAATAAACAGCCCTAAGACTTACATTAGCAAACTGTATCCTCAGTCTATATACCTGAGAGCATAAATTATGCAATCCCCTCTTTCTCCAAAGAAGTATGGTTGCAGAAGTGTGTGCTGAATTTTCTTCCTCTCTCATATGTCAGTATGTGGTACAGTTCCTTCCTTAAACCCATGGCAGTTTGTATGAATTATTAATGAACTCAAGATGTCTCCTGGACACTGCAACATGACTATAATAGGTGTAGAACACTAAGAAATTGTTTCAATAGTTTTTAAGGGGAAAAGGAAGCAGTATCTTTACTAATGCAATTATCCTAATATTTAATTAAAGACTTGGAACACAAACAGAATTTCAGATGAAATGCAGAACAAAAGGGTATTTCTGGTCACAAAAGTGTAATTTCCATGTAAAATTGAGCAGTAAGGAGAATGACACAAGATAAAGAATTAAAACGAAACTGGACTGTAAACTCAATTAATGAATTGTTTTAATTTATTGCTGTCTTCCAATATGGACAGATTTTGCTATTACTCTTGATAAACTCAGGCAGATGATATTTTCCTTTTAAGTCTCTGGCACACTGTAATGACACACAGAAAATAATACTGAGCAGAAAAGATGATGTATGAAACGAAGATTTCAGTGTAATGACTAAATCTCATGACTCCTATGTTTTTTATGAAATACAGATGACCTAAAGGATTTTAAACTGCTGTGGCAACCAATTTCTTCCTACAAAAGAACTGCCTTTTTGGCACAGTGCTTTCTGAGTAACAGACCTGCTGAAAAGCTGAAGTGATCATAAAATGGGTATGTTCCATGATACAAGATGACAAGACCTTTGCCTCTCCTGGAGTCTTGTTTGATTCATAAGCTGAACAAATGTGATTTTAACTAAACCTCCAATCAAACTGAATCACTTTAGTTAACAATATGGACAGTGGACTGCAGGGATTTTCCCTTGTGCAGTAAGTAAAATGTATGATGCTTTAGTCTGCGTGAGGAGGAATAGGAGCTAAAAGAACAATTAACATTTCAGCACATAATATATAAGAAATATGCCTTTGGGGAAACGTAGGCTGATGGTAATCTGGTTTTATCTCTGCAGTCTCTCCTTTGGTATTTGCAGGCTCTAGTTTGATATTCTAACTTCTTGGTTTCTCAGAACCAGCTTCTTTGTTTCTCAAACAAAGAAAAAGCAAGACTAAGACCAACATCATTTGGAAGCACCTGCTTTGAAATACACTATTTGTCTTTCTCTTCTTCCTGCTGCTGCTTTCAGGAGGTTTGTGAAGATTTGGTTGTTAAAAGTCAAGCAAAAAGTCAAACAGAAAATTATGTCTATGAGAAAAAGCCTAAAAAACCTAAAGCAGTAGCTAAAATGCTTCTCTTACACTACTTTTCATGTGTTGCCTGTAATAAATTACAGATGATCACTTGTCACATCAGAAATCAAGGAAAAGCTGACTAATAAATCCCAGAGAAATCTATCACATTAAGCTGCTTTTTGAAGCACTCAATGTTTTTAAAATGAATTTATTTTTAGTTATTTTTATTTTCTACTATTTTCTACTAGTTTTTGTCTCAGATTAATGAGAAACTGTTTTTCTCCTTTGACGTTCCACTGTGACCCAGAGTCATCCCAATCAGTGATAATATTTAACTGAAGAATCTCACTTTGGGGACTAATGAGTCAGAATATGTAGAACTGTTCTCTTTCCCTTTTAACTAACTTTCTGATTGGGCATATCAGGTAGAGTTAGAAGTAGATAATCTCTTGGCAATTTTGCGAGTCCTTGTTGGCTGCACTACTGCTAAATTAAAAATATGATCTAATTCTGTGTTTGAACTTTTCTAGTCTATCAACCAACACAGAAGTTCCCACAACATTTCTATTCCAACTACATTAATCTATCAACTGCTAAGAGAGAGACTGTGAATCACAAAATCATTCTTATTGGAGGGAAACAGGAAAGAGAAAGGACTTGCTAGTGAAAGTCTTAAGTCTTTTGATCAGATTTTTTAAAAAAGCTTCAAAAATATCAAAAATTAGGCCTTGCAAACAGAAAAAGTCAGAAAAATTCTAAGTCAATTGCACTAAGAGCTATATCCAAGTATTTTACACAACAATTAAATCTAGACATCTCTCAATAAAAAAAGAAGTTTGGTCAGAGAGTTTTATCAGACTAGTATTCAGAGAATTGTAAAACCAGAATTGCCTGAGTTAGGAGTGATCCACAAGGACCACTGAAGGCCAACTCCTGGCCCTGCATAGGACCACCCCAAGAGTCACACCACATGCCTGAAAGCGTTATCCAAACACTTCTTGAATTCTTTCAGGGTCAATGCTGTGACCACTTCCCTTGGGAGCCTGTTCCAGTGCCTGGCCACCCTTTGGGTGAAGAACTTTATTCTTATATTGAATCTCAACCTCCCCTGACACAACTTCAGGCCATTCCCTCAGGTCCTGTGATTGTCACCACAGAGAAGAGATCAGTGTCTGCCTCTCCTCTTCCCCTCACAAGAAAGTTGCAGACTGCAATGAGGTCTCCCGTCACACTTGTCTTCTCCAGGCTGAACAGACCAAGTGCCCTCAGCAGCTCCTTATATGGCTTCTCCTCAAGGCCCTTCACCATCCCCCTGGCCCTCCTTCGGACAGTCTCCAATAGCTTAATGTCTTTAGTATACTGTGGCACCCAAAACTGC